>JBAMNC010000745.1:147500-172711 GCA_037902135.1 Cetoscarus ocellatus | reverse complement strand
CCCATGTCTAAACGGGGCGGCCTGCAAAAGCCAGGTGTCAATGGTATCCCACAATACACCTGTGTATGCCAAAGAGGGTTCAGAGGTACATATTTCACTATTCAACCTCACTCAAAGGTTACATCTGAGAAGACAAAGTTAAAGTTATTTTATTGACCAGAATGATTTAACTTTTTATCCCTCAGGCCAGGACTGCTCTCTCATTGATGCCTGTGCCACAAGCCCATGTGCCAATGGGGCACGAGTGTGCCCAATTGGAAATAACCACTACAACTGTTCCTGCCCACCTGGCTTTCCAGGGAAAGAACTGTCGCAATGACATTGATGAGTGCCGCAAGCCTGGCATGTGCTCAATGGGTGGCCTCTGCATTAACACTCATGGGTCATTTCGCTGCCAGGGCCAACCTGGATACAGCGGGCGCACGTGTGAGGTGTCAACCCTCTTCCCTGTGCCCCATCCCAGTGCCTCAACGGGGGCACCTGTAGACAGACCAGTGACCATTCCTATGAGTGTGCATGCCTTCCAGGTAAGACATCTGTCAGCTTTTAAAAAAACATGCACACAGACATATACCGCTTTCACATTAAAATTAGCGGGTCAACGCGTTTTTTTCAAACGCGGGGGTTAACCCGCTAATAATCAGCAAGTGACACCTTTACCACTGCCAGCAGACCCGGGGGTCTAATCAGCAGTAGACGAGCTGCGTGGCTGTTTGTTTTCTCTGGGGCATCAGCTGATGTCATCACGTTGATGACATCATCAGCGCGATGAAACACGACCACATAAACAATGGAAAGGAGCATGGACGCCGTGACACGGTTTACTGTACTTTGTACTTTTGGTCCCTCTTTAAAAATGTACAAAGTTGGCGCTGATGATACAAAGGTGGATGGAATTTGTTGCTGTTGTGGGCGAGGTGTTATGCGTGGGCAACGTAACGCTGACGTTCATCCATAAATTAGTGGGTTGACCCGGGTGTGATGTTCCCACTGAAGCGATCGGAGGCATGCCGATAAAAACACCTGTGTCGCTTGCAGGGTCAGTCGACCTGGGTCGAAATGCAGATCTAAACCCTTTCAAACTGCCGGCAGGATGCGATTGTTACCGGGATTTTAAACAGGTTTTTTGGCCAGTCTGAAAGGGGTTAAATACACACACACTAAAAATCTTGAGTTGTTAAAGTGCTTGTCCCCCCAGGCCTATGCACAGTGTTAAGGAAAACAGATTTCCCAGCCCCGATGATGTAGCTGTTAGTGCTGTAGTTTGGATTAACTCCTCTCTCCTAGTCAGCTTCCTGTCTGCTATTAATACGCTACTGATGGGATATGGGACGGTGGGAGAGCTGGAGTAGTACCCCTGCCGACACTGGTTCACTCTACTCTGTTCACAACAGAAGGAATTTAGTTTATGGGCTTTCTGGTTTCCCACTGGGGAGTTGACAGGAAATATCTCTTGCCAGAGAGGAAGTCATTGAAACTGTGAGAGATATAAAACAAGCAAACACTGTGGGGGAGTGTAGACCCTCTCAAGAAGACAGGAGCCCACGGCTGTTGCTGGCATTGTGTGGGGAACCATCATAGTAAGACGTAAACATTCAAGCACCCCTGAACCTTTTAACTGCCCCCACAATACCCTGCACTTCCCTCACGTGTGGGAAATATGACTCATGGTTACACTTAAAAATGCTTGGAGTCCAGAACCAAAGGGACCGCTGAGGTGTTTGAATAAGCTATAGGTTTTTATATACAACTGTATCTGTATATCATAAACTCTGCTCTTCCCCATCTGTTTTAGGTTTTGAAGGACACAACTGTGAGAATAACGTAGAGCGACTGTCCAGGGTCACAAGTGTATGAATGGAGGAATTTGTGTGGATGGTGTAAAACACTACAATTGCCAGTGCCCACCAGAATGGACAGGGTATTGCTTAATTTTAAACATATTTATGTCAGAAAAATGTGATAATTAAACTAACTATACTAAGATGTGATAATTAACTAACTATACTAATATAACTAAGAGTACTTCTAACCTGACATGTCATCTGTCATACCAGGGCAATTCTGTGCTGAGGATGTCAATGAGTGTCTAATGCAGCCAAATGCCTGTCCACAATGGAGGTACATGCTTCAACACTATTGGTGGGCATACATGTTGTCTGCGTCAATGGTTGGACTGGAGATGACTGCAGTGAGAACATTGATGATTGTGCCATTGCTGTATGCTTTAACGGTGCTACATGCCATGACCGTGTTGCCATCTTTCTTTCTGCGAGTGTCCTGTGGGAAAGACTGGTAAGATTTTTGTGATATGGCCCTGTGCATTTTTTTGTCCTGACAGAGAAGATGTTAAAACATACTTTAATTTTTTGCTTTCCCTCTTTACAGGTTTGCTCTGTCACCTGATGATGCATGCGTGAGTAACCCTTGCAATGAAGGGGCAGTGTGTGACACCAACCCCCTCAATGGGCGGGCCATTTGTACCTGTCCCTGCCTGGCTTTGTTGGAGGTGCCTGCAACCAGGATATGGATGAGTGTTCAATAGGGCAAGTCTGCTTTTCTTTTTAAACAGTTTCAGTGCATACACTCATACACTCTGATGGTCCTGCTTTATCTTTGGGTTCGTTTCATTTTATTGACTGTAAGCATTTCTACCCACAGGAGCCAAACCCATGTGAGCATTTTGGAAAATGTGTAAACACTGAGGGCTCCTTTTCAGATGTCAATGTGGAAAGAGGATATGCAGGCCCACGTTGTGAGATTGACATCAATGAATGCCTATCAATGCCCTGCCAAAATGATGCCCACTTGCCTTGATCGCATTGGAGAATTCACCTGCATCTGCATGCCAGGTATACTGTCCTATAGGAAGTAGCTTAACATGTGCCAGTACAGAGCAGCTTGGTTAGATGCATGTTTTTTTTTAAAGGAACAGCCCAGACCAGAAGCACAGGTAGACAGGCTGAATGATTAAACTTGACCTTGTAATCTTTTTGTTCTGTGCTTCCATAATTACTGCCAGTGTAGACTGTTATGTAATACATCCCCATTGATGCTGGGCATTGAAGAAGCTGCTCTTCTCTCAACACTCTATACTGCCAGACAGAGTATTACTTAGGACTAAGTGATGGTTTGGACACTCACTGTCAAAACAAAGTGAAACTCTCACGCACAGTCCTACATGCATCCTGGGGTTTGGGGAACTATACAAATTAGAGCTGGAGTTGGGTCTATAGGACTGGAAGTGTGAGAGGGCGAGCAGTAAGGGGGGAGGAGGTGTGCAGTGAATACTAATGAGTAGTAGAGTGGTGGGGAATGAAGCAGAACAATAGGGCCCCTCTGTGCTCCACTTTGCACCCCTCAATACGCACAGAGAGGGAGAGAGGGCCTTTTCCCAGAGCTCTCCCCCTCCCCCTTAATTTTCAGAGACAGCTCTTCCTCTTCACCCTCCCTCATCATCAGCCAGCCCTGGCAAAAGCTCATGAGGAGCTGCTGATTTTTAAATCCATTTTAGCCTTTCCCCACAGGATGCACCCTCATCCACACTTGTCTCACCCTTAGTGAAAAAAGCCGTTTACCAACACTTAAAGCATGTCCTTTCAACTACTGAATAAGGCCCAGTTCAGTGCTGTATGGACAGTATGGTGTGTGTGATTTCAGGTCAGTAGAGCCAGGAACACCAGGGATGCTCTTTTATACTATTCTGTAGTTGAGCAGACACCAGTTTCTCATCAGAGAAGAGTTTCCCACAGTTCTTAACCCCTCACAAAGAGCCACACTATAACATGGACTCCATGCTGACCTTGAATTGACATGCCCTATGCATAAAAGCTGAACATAGGGAGTCTGCTTCAGATAGAAAAATTCCTATGTGAATTCAATTTGAACTTCTGTCTTCAGGCTACATGGGTACATACTGCGAGACTGATATTGATGACTGTGGAGAGCAACCCATGTGTGAATGATGGCATCTGTCGGGACGTGGTCAATGGCTTCACATGTACCTGCCAGCCAGGGTAAGACTTTGACTGCTCCTTTTTATTCTACAATGTAATTTTTTTTTTTATCCATGTCCAACATCCTCAAATCAGTAAAGGCAGCAGATGGATCAGAAAGCAAAGTTTAAATGCCCCAAGACCCAGACAAGGGAGAGTCAGGCCTGTTATGACTGCCTGCTAGTGTGCCAGAACCACCATACTCATGTATAAAAAGACAGGACCAATAGGCCTGCCTTTCCTCTACTTCTGCCAGAACAAAGACACTATTGTGACCCTCACCCCCCTCCTCACCGCCCCCCCGGAATGTAGAAGGGACAGCAGTCTCCCTCATCCTGCTCCTTGTGGTGGTGGGGAACAGCAGTCCTGTTAATGAGATTCTTTTCCAGGTCCGCAAATTTACTTCTGGGACAGACGTCCCCCCTCCACCCCCCATCTCGCCATTGAGTCGGTGGAGCTGAATGCAGGAAGGGGTGGGGGGCTCTCCCTAAAAGAGAAAACAATCCCACCGTCTCCTTTCCCCTGCCCCCTCCCCCTGTTTGCTGCCTAAGCACCAACACACAGACTATCTTGACACTGTTAATCAACTGAGCGATGTGCTACCAATGCACCAATTCACCCCTGTCTGGGCACAGTGCCCACTTTTTTTCCAGCCTGCTCAGTTTCTCAAGCATCTTAAGTCATCGATCCTCAATGAAAAAATTGTAAGAACCATATTAACAATGACAATAGAAAACACAATAGAAGTATCAGTAATGAAATTATGTTGATCATGATGATTATCAATAATAGTCATTGTAGAATTATTAGTTTTATTAGTATTCAATTTTTGTTGTCATTTTCAGTATTTAAAGACCATTCTTTTCAACATTTGGTATAGCTGTAAAGCATGTTCATAATAAAAAAGAAAAATGCTGTCTTTGATATATGAAAGTTATAAATCTATTCCTATTAGTTTGTTTTTAAACCAATTTACATAACCCGGATTAAAAGTCCTCCTTCTAAAACTTTTCAAGGTCACAGCCTTTACTCAGTTTTTTGTGGTGGTCACCTTAGCATGGGTCCAAGTGCGCAGATGACGACTTCTTAACCAGTCAAGATGCCTCTTTAACCCAACTTAAACCCGACATCACTGACCTACCCAAGACCTTGTGCCCTCCCTAGAAGTGGACAGAACTGCCCTCTGACCTAAGCATGGACCCTTCCTCTGGACTTCTCTTTGACCCTTCCCCTCTGTGTTTGTATGTCCCCAGGGTTTTACCGGCACCTGTGTCAGATCGCATAGATGAGTGTGCCAGCACGCCCTGTCAGAATGGAGCAAAATGCTATGATCAGGCGCCAAGTGGTTTGAGTGCCGCTGTGCTGAAGGTAAGAGCTTCTCTACCTAGTAGTTGACAATCCTTAAAAAGCACACCCTTCCAGATGTCTCACCAGGCAGATGATGCTTAACCACTCTTGTTAGAAATATGTTTGGTCTTTGTTAAGTGTTGAGTGTTTTGAGGGGTCAGCTATTTCTCTAGATGTCTGCTGGCCAGACTGACTTGAGGCCCCTAATCCCACTCCTTTCCCTCTCGGGCTCCAAGGATCATAGGGTCAATGAGGACCAGCAGTTACCAAGAAATGAGTCTTGGTCATCACCCCGACATCTGTTCATCTTTTAAACCCCCACAGACAAAACCACCTTATGCTGCGGTCTTCACTTTCATTCCTCCTCATGCAGTCATTGTCCAAGTTTGAAATAAGTATATACATAACTATATACAGTAACTTACAGGAAAACATCTTATTAAGATAATGCAGTAGCCGTTTTTAGCTGTACAATGATATTTAGTGTGTTTGTGAGGGACCTGTGTATATAAGAAGAGGCTGCCTTCATTGTTTCAGAAGCCAGCTGCCTTGGTATTCCCCTGTGTTTGTGGGCCCCTTCTGTTGAGTGAAAGTGGCCTGTTTGACGTTGTGCAGTCTATTGTTCCCAATGCCACTGAGAACAAAAGCAGGCCTGGGGGCCTGTGTAGGGCCCCTTCTTTACTGCTTTACCCAACTCAGCACTTTGCACAAAGTACACAAACCAAAACTTACTTTCCCAGCGCTTGTTAACTTTGCAACATGCTTTGAGGGAAAAGAGGACATTATGATGAAAAAGTTTAGTAGGGAAATGAGAAATTAAGGGTGTTAAATTGAAGACTGTGAACAGTTTTAATGCTCTTAAATTCTATAACTGCTTTTTATGCAAACAGATACCAGTTTTGATGCTTCAGATGGCCAGATAAAAGCTTTAACACCAATCTCTGTGTGTGTTTTCAGGTTATGAAGGGACCCTGTGTGAGAGTAATATCAACAACTGGTCAGCCCGACCCATGCCATCATGGCATTTGCATAGATGGCATTGCCAGCTATACCTGTAACTGTGATGCTGGATATACAGGCTATCGCTGTGAGAATCAGCTCAATGAGTGCCACAGTAACCCTTGTCAGAATGGAGGCAAGTGTGTGGACTTGGTCAACAAATACATCTGCCAGTGCCAACATGGGACCTCAGGTATGGAAGAACAAACAATATACTTCTTAAGTCCTTGTACATTAAAGCCTTTTGGATGAGAATTTTTACAACTGTAAGATTAATCTAGTCGTATGATCATATTGAAAATTATGTTGTTGTTAAGAATATGTAAAAAATTTGTAACTTAAAACCTGTTTTTGTTGACACAGGAACAAACTGTGAGATTAACTTTGATGATTGTGCCAGTAATCCATGTGACTATGGTATCTGCAAAGATGGCATTAACCGCTATGACTGTGTTTGCAAGCCCGGCTTCACTGGTAAGGCCCTGTGAAAATGTTACTGCAAAACTGAGATTGAAAAATTCACACAGGGCATGTTGTCAACCCCATTTTTTTCTTATATCTGTCCCACTAGGTCCAAATGCAACGTAGAAATTGATGAATGTGCATCTAGCCCCTGTAGAAATGGGGGTACATGTGTTGATGAGGAGAATGGATTTCACTGCCAGTGTCCCGAGGGCTTTAAGCCTCCTTACTGTTACTCTCAGGTGGATGAGTGTGGCAGCAGCCCCTGTGTCCATGGCTCGTGCAGAGATGACATTAATGGGTATGAACTTTACAGCATTCATTTTATCTGACTTCATAATGCTTAGACTTATCAGGAGAAAACTTGCCCTGATACTGTTGTTGCTTTTCCAACAGACTTGACCATTATTTTCTCAATTGTTGACTGTACTTCTATATTTGTAGTTACCGCTGTGACTGTGAGCCTGGATGGGTGGGAAAGAACTGTGATCTGGACAGAAATGATTGTTTACCAAGTCCCTGTCAGAATGCTGGCACATGCATTGACCAGCTCAATGGCTTCACCTGCAAGTGTCGTCAAGGTTTTAGAGGTATGAGGGTGCACAACCCAATAGTTATTTAATAACTTTAAAAGTCACATTACAAAGATGCACATTTTTTGTGTGCGTTACATCCATATGTGATCATTTTATAAAATGTAGGTTTTTTTTTTACTTTTAGAGATGTATTATATGAAGGATTGGCATTACAGCATTTAAAAGCAACCACTTTAGTAAATGTATCATTGACTTTGTCATTTCCAGCTTCTGGGTTGGATAAATTATCTACCTCCCCCTAGTGGTGTGCCAAAACCTGCAGATTCATGTAGTTTTGTCAGCCTAATTCTGAGACTTTGTAAAATAGAGTTGTTTTTTTTTTAATCTTTACTTGTTGTGTCCAACAGGCAACCTCTGCCAGGTGAACATCAACGAGTGTGCATCAAGTCCCTGTCTGAACAAGGGTACCTGTGTGGATGGTGTTGCAAGCTTCACCTGTCTCTGCGAACTTCCGTACAGCGGACCCACGTGTGCTGAGGTCCTAACCCCTTGCTCCCCGAACCCCTGTGCTAATCATGCTGTCTGTACACACACGCCAGACTACCTGGGCTATCAGTGTAACTGCCAGCAAGGGTGGCAAGGTTGGTAAATTTTACGCTTAACATTCTAGTGTATGTGTTCATCTTTTATAACCTGTCTATAAGCTGCAATTTGCTCAAATTCAAAGTCTTCCATCACATCTTATGGCAACCCACTCTGTCTTCTTCAGGTCAATTGTGTAACATAGATGTGAATGAATGCATCTCAAACCCCTGCAAAAATCGAGGGACATGTACGAACACTCTTGGGGGCTTCGTGTGCTCCTGCAGAGCTGGTTATACTGGACTTACGTGTGAAACGGACATCAATGACTGTGCCCCTAGTAAGTGTCAGCAAACCTTACATGTTATCAAACAAGCCGCCATGTTGAACATATCAAGAGATATTCTATGGCCATCTATAACTGTTGTGCGTTGACCTTGCTTGACCAAAGTGACTCCCTCTGTTTTGTCATCAGATCCATGCCTAAATGGAGGTTCCTGCATGGATGATGTAAACTCCTTCCATTGTAACTGCCTGCCTGGCTTCACTGGGCCCCGCTGTGCTTTAGAGATTAATGAATGCCAAAGTTCTCCTTGTAAAAATGGAGGAACATGCACAGACTATGTCAACTCCTACACCTGCACCTGTAGGCCTGGCTATACTGGCATCCACTGTGAGACCAACATTCCTGACTGTACAGAAAGGTGTGTATTTTAGTCAGAAATGAAGCCAGCTTATGTTCTACCTTGTAAGACAGTTAAGCATCAGATTACAATTAGAATTATCATTTAATACAAATCTTTTCTTCCTCCCATGCCTTCAGTTCTTGCTTCAATGGAGGTACCTGCACAGATAGAATCAATGGATATTCCTGTACCTGCCGTTCGGGCTTCACTGGTTCCCACTGTCAGTATGAGGTCAATGAGTGTGATTCCCAACCCTGCCTGAATGGAGGCATCTGTCAGGATGCTCTGGAGTCTTTCCGTTGCTCTTGTCCGAAGGGCTACACAGGCAATCGCTGTCAGGTAGATGCACTTTCAATAATACTCTAAATGCTTAGATCTTTGCAGCGTTGGGCAAGGAATTGAAAAACATATAAATATAACTTATTGCTCATTTAAAAGTATTTAAATTATCTTAATTATCAAAAGTACTTAATCACTTCATAAGTTGCTCAGTCCATTCACTGTCTTCAAAAGAAAAGTTCAACTCTATTACTTCCACAGGTTCAAAATTAAGTTTACAGCAGACTTGATGTTTTGTGCATTTTGCACAGACACAAACTCCATACCAGGATAATACCTTGAGTTGCTGAAATCAAGCTCGCTATTTTCTTTTCATCCTGCTGTGTTGAATTTTTAGCCAGTCACTGAGATCACATGTGATTATGATGGCAGCTCACCTTGGACAAAAAAAGTAGCAACAATGTAACTTAGAGTTACTTTATTAAAAACTGTAATATCACTGTTTAGGAAATTGTAATTCCTTATACTTCTCATGAGTGGAATAAGAATGTCATGACAGTTTATATTACACGTAACAGGTAAATGCTTAACCCTGACTCTTTGGACCTCTTATGATTAATAATTATATTTATTCTTCCTCTTCATTTTGCCTACTAGACACCAGTAGACTGGTGCAGACGTTCATCTCCTTGCCAAAATGGAGGACGCTGTCGCCAAAAGGATTCTACCTTTATCTGTGACTGCAGTAACGGCTGGTCTGGACGTTATTGTGACATCCCAAGGGTCTCTTGCGAGACAGCTGCACGCCAGAAAGGTATTTCTACATTCTCCTCATAATGACATTTGACCTTCATTTGCAGTATGAGTTATTAATGTTAGATTTTCTTCTTAATTTGGTTTACTAGGACTCCAGACAGATGAGCTTTGCCACCATGGTGGTCACTGTGTTAACTCTGGGAACTCTCACTTCTGTAAATGTCCTGTTGACTACACTGGGAGCTATTGTCAAAGCCAAGTGGACCACTGTGAAGACAAACCCTGTCGCAATGGTGCCACCTGCAGGGGCTATGTAGGAGGTTACCAGTGTGATGTAAGTCCTCACTTTCTTTATGTTATGTGCCTTTCATAGTTTTCACTTGCAGCACAATTGTAGAAATAACAAGACTTTAACATGTACATCATTACAGTGTATGCCAGGCTTTACTGGGCAGAACTGTGAGATAGAGATCAACGAGTGCCAGTCTCATCCCTGTCAGAATGGAGGCACCTGCATCGATCTAGTGGGCCATTACATCTGTTCTTGCCCCCCCTGGTACACTGGGTATGCAAACACCTGTAAAACAGAAACATATTTTAGTGACAAGAGATACTTAAATGTATGTGACTTAGAGATAAAGACAAATTATATACTTATCAATTCTGTTGTCAAAGGTGTTCTCTGTGAGATCAATGAAGATGACTGTGCCCCACCCCTGAGACCTCGAAGTGCCCCACCTAAGTGCCTGAACAATGGCACCTGTGTTGACAGAGTTGGTGGATACCGCTGCAATTGTCCCCCTGGATTCACAGGAGAAAGATGTGAGGGAGACATAAATGAATGTCTCTCAAATCCGTGCAGTTCCTCCAACAGTCTTGACTGCATCCAGTTGCCAAATGATTACCAATGTGTTTGCAAGCCTGGCTTCACAGGTGAGACAACTTCAGTTCCATTTGGCCTGTTGATGGCATCATTCTTTTGCAAAACTCCAGTTTTTGATTACAGAGCCTGACACTCAATCTGTTTTTGTTAGGTCGGAGGTGTCAAAACAGGTACAGTGTATGTGAGTCTCAGCCTTGTCAAAACGGAGGCGCATGCTCTGTATCCAGCAGCTCTGCATTGGGATACATCTGCACGTGTCAGCTTGTGAGTGCACTACATTTTTGACTCTGTCAAGAACTTTGTACTTTATGCTTTACAGTTTTGTGTCAGAGTTTAAAAAGTTTTACATCTTATGGAATACATGTTTTTTCTTTAGGGTTATACTGGGCCCAACTGTGAACGAAGCATGTCCTGTCGGGAGCTGTCCTGCTACAATGGAGGTAGCTGTGCACTTACCACAAGGGGAGCTCGCTGCACATGTGTACCTGGTTTTGGCGGGCCCCAGTGTCAGCATCGCAGCAATGAAGGTTGTTCTTCTCAGCCTTGCCGAAACGGAGGGCTGTGCACTGAAGAGACCAGTTACCCATTCTTCCACTGCCAGTGTGCCAGTGGTTGGACTGGTAAAAGGTGTGAGAAGAGCAGCAGAGCCCCTGAGCTCTCAACACCCTTATGCCCTCTTGCAGACTGTCACAGCAAAGCCAATGATAGTGTTTGCGATAAAGAATGCAACACATTCGCCTGTCGATGGGATGGTGGCGACTGCTCTCTTGCAGTTAACCCTTGGGCTCGTTGTACAGACCCTCGCTGTTGGCGTGTCTTCAACAACAGCCAGTGTGATGAATCCTGTAACAACGCTGACTGTCTCTATGACAACTTTGACTGCAAAAACAAGGAGAAAGTCTGCAAGTGAGTTTCCTTTAAAACTGTAAAGTGCGTCCTCCTTAAATGTTAAATTTAGAGAAATCTAAGGAATATTGACTAATCTTTCTTCTGTTTTATCTGCAGCCCAATATATGAAACATATTGTATCGATCATTATGCTGATGGGCGCTGCGACCAGGGCTGCAACTCAGAGGAGTGTGGCTGGGATGGTTTGGATTGTGCAAAGGACGTACCAGAAGACCTCGCTGATGGTTCTTTAGTTTTGGTGGTCTTACTGCCTCCAGAGGAACTTCTCCGTACCAGCACAGCATTTTTGCAAAAACTGAGTGCCATCTTACACACATCACTGCGCTTCCGTCTAGACCGCAATGGTGAAGCCATGATTCGCCCCTATACACGCAGAGAGGCACGTCTCAAGCGAGAACTGCAACCTCACCAGGAGGTCATTGGGTCAGTCAAGCACACAGTAAACATAAGCTGACATTTTTGCTGTAGAGTGAAAATAATACTTAACACCATTTTTTATCTTTGCAGCTCTATTGTGTACTTAGAAATAGACAACCGACTGTGCTCTCAAGAGCATGAGGACTGTTTCCCAACAGCAGAGAGTGCTGCAGATTACCTGGGTGCCCTGACCGCTGTAGACATGCTTCGCTTCCCTTACCCTCTCAAAGCAGCCCGTGGTGAGTAGGAATACACCAAGAGCAAAAAATGAGGACCTAAACAGACTTTGTATCCTTATGAGTCTCAAATGTATAAAAACTGTTGGTCATCTCCCCTCAGGTGAAAGGATACCAATTGAGCCTGACATACCTGATTGGGGCAAGCTGATGATGGTGGGGATAGCTTCTCTTTTTGTTTTGATCATCCTTATCATCGGCATGCTGATTGCCCGCAGAAAGAGAGAGCACAGTACTCTTTGGTTCCCTGAGGGCTTTTTCCTCAAAAAGGAGCCTAGTAGCAACAAAAACCGCAGAGAGCCTGTAGGCCAGGATGCTTTGGGAATGAAGTGAGTTATGAATGTGTCACTTTTTATTTCAGTTTTTGTGTGCTTCCATTTGCTAGCTTTAGTTAACATGAAAAATCTATTAACAGGCACATGACAAAAACTGTTGAGGAATCCCTCCTTGGAGACCACAGTGACCAGTGGATGGACTCAGACTGCCCCGAGGCTAAAAGGCTAAAGGTCAGTATCATAACTTAAGTACTCTTATGAGAATATTTTTTTTTTAAAAAACACTTCAAACAGACTTATGTGAGATAAAGGTCAGACAGTTTTACAAAAGCAGAGCCCAGGTTTGAGGAACAGGACAAAACTGAGCTGTCTGGTCCTGTCTGCACAGGTTGAGGAGCCCAGTATGCTCTCAGACAGTGAAGATGCGGTGGACAGCAGACAGTGGACCCAGCATCACCTTGCTGCCGCAGACATTCGTGTGCCTCCAACTATGGCCCTCACACCACCTCAAGGAGAGTTTGAAAGTGACTGCATGGATGTTAACGTCAGAGGCCCAGGTTTGATCATGTTTTCATATGGGCCACATGGATTAAACATTTGTATTTTGGTGTTTTGACTTGAACTTGACAAAGACTCAGCCTTGTCTGTTTTCATCTCCTACCAGATGGTTTTACACCTCTGATGCTGGCATCATTCTGTGGTGGTGGCCTTGAGCCTGAGATAACAGAAGAAGAGGAAAATGAGGAGTGCTCAGCTAACATTATCTCAGACCTGATCTACCAGGGCGCGTCCCTTGCTGCACAAACAGACCGCACTGGTGAGACAGCGCTTCACCTGGCTGCCAGATATGCCCGTGCTGATGCTGCTAAAAGACTCCTGGATGCTGGTGCAGATGCGAACGCTCAAGACAACACAGGACGAACTCCACTACATGCTGCAGTGGCTGCTGATGCACAGGGAGTCTTCCAGGTAAACAAAATATCAGCATATGATATATGTTAATATCTGTATGGCAGAAATGTGCACACTTTACAAGCTCAAGCATCCGTAGTACTAAATAAAATATCAAACCCTTCTTTTCCATCTTTCCAGATCCTGATCCGAAATCGAGCTACAGATCTTGACTCTCGCATGTATGATGGTTCCACTGCACTGATCCTTGCAGCGCGGTTAGCAGTTGAGGGCATGGTAGAAGAACTCATCACTTGTCATGCTGATGTCAATGCTGTTGATGAACTGGGTAAGCATTTTCACCTTTTCAACTTAGTGGTTGTCTTGATGCAGATTTTTCTTTTAACTAAATGTCGTCTCACTGTTCTTATCATGTTTTTAGGGAAATCTGCCTTGCACTGGGCTGCTGCTGTAAACAATGTGGATGCCACCGTTGCCCTGCTCAAAAATGGTGCAAACAAAGATATGCAAGATCTCAAGGTATGGCATCCATGTGAACTGTTATAACCTAAAGCTTGCACAAAAGGGTAGTCTTAAAAGAGTTTTGGTGGTGTCTTATTTAGTCCATTTTTTTGTCACTACAGGAGGAGACCCCTCTGTTCCTTGCAGCCCGTGAGGGAAGCTGTGAGGCAGTGAGGGTGCTGCTGGCTCACTTTGCAAACAGAGAGATCACAGACCATATGGACAGGTTACCAAGGGACATTGCTCAGGAGCGCATGCACCATGACATTGTGCAGCTTCTTGATGAGTACAACACAGTAAGGAGTCCACAGGGCCATGGAGGGCCAGGACATCACCTGCCTGGTGGACACACTCTGTCTCCTCTTATGTGCCCACCCAGTGCCTTCCTTCCCAGTCTGAAGAACACCCCACAGGGGAAAAAGAACCGTCGCCCTGGGGCTAAGGGTTCAAGCCTTGGAGGCCAGCATGCTGCTAGTCTGAAAGAGTCAGTCAAGGCCCGAAATAAAAAGCTAACCTTGGACATGCAGAGTGCTTTACTGGAGAGCTCAGTTACATTGTCCCCGGTGGACTCTCTAGACTCACCCCATGGGGGAGCTAGCAATGCTGGCTACATCACAAACCCAACTTCCCCCGTGGCAATGCCTTCACCAGGGCTATTCCACTCCTCCATGTCAGTCCCAAACACCCCAATGGTACATAGCAGTATGCTGGAGGGAGGAGGCCCCTTTGCTGTTTCTCTGGCACAGCTAAATGACCTTGGAGCTGCGGGAATGTCATTGCAGGGTCGTGTTTCCATGGCTTCAGATGTCAACCATGGCTACGTGCTGAGTTCAGGTCAGATGGGACTTAATATGGGAATGGTCAGTCCTGTCAGTGTGCCTTTTGATTGGCATAACCGGATGCCCAGCGCTTCACAATGCGGTCCACAAGTTGTTAATCTTGTGCAAAGTAGCCAGGCAGGCATGCATCCACAGAGCCCGGCCATGCAGCAGCAGAACATGTTGATGCACCAGCAGCAGATCTTTCACAATGCCATGCTACAGCCAACTCCTGTAACCTCAACCCCCACTATAAGTCCAGTGAAACTCCCCTCGATTGCTGAGCAGCAGACACAGCAACAGAAGCAGCAGCAGCAACTTATCAACCACACCATGAGCAGCCAGCAAAGCATGGCCCGCATGGGCACCTCCACTCCACCGACACCGCAGACATCCCAGCCCCCTCCTTCCTTCTTCCAGCAGCAGCAGCAGATGCCTCAGCAGTCCACTCAGCCTCAGCCTCCTGTTCAGCCCACACAGGCATCTACACCAACAACCCAGCCCACTCAGGCTCTTCCCCCTCAGCCTAGCAGCAGCACGACAGGAACAGAGGATTATCCCACCCCTCCCTCCCAACACAGCTACTCATCCGCACTGGATGCCACGCCGAAGCATTACCTCCACTTGCCCAGTGAGCACCCCTACTTGACCCCATCCCCGGAGTCCCCTGAGCCCTGGTCCAGCCCTTCCCCTCACTGTGTCTCTGATTGGTCGGATTCCACACCCAGCCCAGCAGTTGCTGGTCCTGCTCAGACCCAAATTACTCAAATCCCAGAGGCCAATGGCAAGATGCAGGTGTTTGCATGAAGATCTCAAGCTCCCTGCTTGAAAAGGGACCTGGGGTAAAAGAATTTACTGACTGGCTTTTGGGCCTGTCTGTGTTTATATGTGTCAGCCTGTTTCCAAGATTTTCATTGGATTTGGATTGACTATGTTTATCATAAGGACCATCTGCTAGTAATTACTGCAGAGAAAAAAGTAAAGGGAAATGTGTGTTGTCTGAAAACAGCAGACAATTTAATGAAGTAATTCTGTCACAGATGGACATTTTTTATTATAAAAAAGTATATGAAGAAAACCAAGTCTTTCATTTCAAAGACTTAGGGATGCTCTCTAAAAACTAACAAACATTTAAAAGTAGATTTAAAAAAGTTCAATGTTGAAGGGAATTCATTTATTTTTATTTATTGTTTTTATCTCTGACCTGCTTTTGTAGATTTTTTGTCACCCTGTTTCTTTATTAGCCTGTCACATGATATCCCCACTCTTTTATTGACCACCGCCATTTTTTATTTAACCAGTGTGTCAAGTGATTGTAAAGGAATATAATTCATTATTTAGAAGAGAAAAAATGACATTTTACTCTTCTCTGACAGATGTTAATTAAACAGTATCTTGTAAGACTGATGAACTGGCCATGGCAAATTTAAGAGAAAAAAAATGTTCAGCAGCAGTGATGCGTTTTGATTTGGTTGCATTGTGGAAACGAATCACCATCGATGAGTATTATGCATAAGAATGTAGATGAGTGTCTCTGAAGCACTTCAGCTCGCCAGCCTTGAAAAACTGGTGTGTGTGAGAAGTAGTAAAAATACAGTTAATATTTATGATATTTTGGAAACATTTTTCTTATAGCCATCAAAAAAAAACTCAGCAGAGTTCTGCGCAGTAACACTTTTACTTCATCTGTAGTTGGTCACTGACTCTGTTTGGCTTGTTCGGTTACCAGCTGTACTGTAAGAGGTAATACTGCCTGTTTTAAGTTTTCATCCTCTGTAAACTGTTCCAGATTATACATTTTGCATAAAAAAATCAGCATGTCACTGCCCTTTTATTTTTGTTTCACTATGCTTGTTTTATTTGTTTTATGCTGTGTATATTTTTGCAAACCATGGATACCTTTCTAACATCAGTTCAGATGTACTAAGCTATGCTTATCAGCTGCTATTTTATACAACTCTTCCCTGCATTCCTCCATATCAACAGTCATGTGTGAAGATGTGCCTTTTCAACATTATCAAGGACAGAAAGAAATCTTGTATAATCTGTGAGCGTAGTTTCATTGATGCTCTCCCGTTGTCTCTGGTGGAGTTTTTGCCTGTGTGAGTGTGGAGCTGCTGGACTGTGACTGCTTTTGCCTTGTCACTCCTCAGGGAGGTGTTTTATGGCATGCAGCGGAGGCGTTTCCCCTGCATCTACAGTAGCCTATGGTCCAGGGGTGACGAGTTTCATCAAAAGAGAACTGTTTAAAGAGAAATGGGGAAAAAACACTACTATGTAGTGTGGTATCCTTTAACCTTATACAAAACTTTGTGATGACACTCAGATATGAAGCTCACACCTTCTGTTATGTCATTAGCACAACTTGAGAATGTAGCATGGAGGCCATTCACTCTCTAACATACTAAGGACATTCATAACAGTAATTGACAAAAAGTACATTTTGAAAAAGCAAGTGTTGCATTTTAATTTAGTGGAATCACAAACAGAAATGAGTGGGCCATAATTTTGTCTCACTTCTTTGTGTTGACACAAGGGCTGTGTCGGTAGACTGATTTAATTTGTCATTTATTGTTTTATCCTGTTCACCATAGATTTAGCTTTTTTCTGACTTGGGAAACATGTTGTTCTTAAAAGTCCAGTTAACAATTTTCACAAGAAAAGCTGTCTTTTTGTTTGTTGTTATTTTCATATAAAATATGTCTTTTAATTTTCCTACCAGGTCGCACTAAGTGTTTTGTACATTTCAAACTCAATTTTTCTGTTTGTATATATACTTGTTCTGGTTAGTTATTTGCTTGAGAAGTCTTATGTTTCTTATATGATTATGTACTAAAAGGACAAAAATAAAGTGTACTTCATTTAGCATTATTTGAAGCTGAGACTGTGACTGATGTTTTTGTCTTATGTTACTAGAACTGTCATAGACATTTTCTATCAATAATTTCTATACTTGTTTAAAGTAGTTCAAAAATCATTGTATATAAGGCCTTCCCACGGTTTTTCTTTCTACAGTAAAAAGTTGTAAATAAGTTAAGTATAATAAAAACTGTAGGGAACTACATTTTGTGTCTTGGTGTTCAATATTTTTTGTATTCAAACTGATTAAAATAAGGTGAAAATGCAGTGCATCAAAAAAAAACTCAAAATGCTAATTTGTTACTGTTTATGTCTTAAGCTGCTGCAAACAACAAATTGGATAAAAGAGTTACCAAAATGATAAATACTGGTCTGCAACAACAAAACGTAGATCATTAATTTTAGACAGTTGATATAAGTTAAAAGAATATTTCAGAAGGTTTTGTTTTTTTTTTTTTTTATCCAAATCTAAATTATTAATCTCTATGTGTAAAGGAAAATATTTGTAATTCTCATTTTATTGGCAAAATGTGACAAACATCATTTAATTATTAGAGCAGAAAACCAAGAGAATCATCTATGCAGTGATGGCCGTGAGGTTCAATTGGCCAGAACACTGATATCTTCGTGCTGATGCCAGTTAATCTGCCACCCTAGAGATAATGCTCAGTCAACAAATAATATCTTCATATTGTAACTGTGCTTCTACTGTAACCTACAATCTCAATGGGTTTGGTGTTACTGATGAATTAATAGTTTATATGAACAGTTTACTGTTAAAAAATTACACTTCCAAGATTAAGTCTTTTGGTTTTTACAAGAAAGTGTCCAAATAATTCTGAACCAGTGGGAGTCTGTGCCTTACATCGCAGGATAGACAAAGGTGTCATAGGTGCATCTGTCATCAACAAGGATGAGAAGGTCTCAAAACATTCTAATAAAGCAAAAATACTGTTATGTTTATGATTTTTAGTAAAGCAGTAGTAGGCTTCTGTAAATCTACTAAAGTCAAAGTAAAGAAATAAATAAATCTGAAATGTATTCTAAGTACACCTTAACTCTTTAATGTATTGTGCAAACTGTACATGAACTTGATTGTGATGATCAACCAGTCATTGATATTCGCAGATAATTTTAAAGTGTGGGGATGAAAAAAAAAGGATACAACATTGTATTACAACATTTTGTGTTCTGACTCTGTATTAATATTTTATAGCCCAATTTCTATATTTTATTAGCTAATTATTTTTTAGAAATACAGCTTACTTTGTTGTGCAGTTCAGCCTTTGGCCACCAGCTGGCAGTATGCTTTCAGCCATCTGATTAAGTTTATTAAGTTTATCCATGTTACAGGGACCATGCTGAAAATAATTAGTGATGATAAGAAACAATCTTTTTGCACATATAACAGGTCCCAGGTATATTCTAATTTAAATTTTATAAATGGAAAAGACAATACGCATTTTGTTAATTCTGTGAGTTATAGCTTTGTATAAGCAAACTATGCTAGATTAGTTAGATTTAGCATGACAAATAGGAGATAATTCACTTGATAATGATTACTCTTTAGTTTAATAAAGGTATTTTGCATTCTTATTGATGTTCAAAAAATGTCAATTTAGAAACATGAACAAATCTTGTGGACATTTTGTTTCTCATCCATTAGATATACAAGAATGGCTTCTGTTTTAACATTGTTCAGGATCAGATATTGAGATGTTGTAACTTCACATTGCTTTTTCACTTGGTACTCAGAAATGTAAGTTTAATACTGACCGAAGACGTTGCCAAAGTAAATGTCCTGGTTTAAACCCATTTTAAAAGTACTCAAACAAGCCACTTAGTAAATGTTGTTGGTTACTTTCTAACTCTGGTGCATGATGTGATATTAGGGAGAGCAGAGAGAGCACGTGCCTATTTTTTTAAATGTACACTTTCAATGGATCATTGACACATTTGAAGGACTGTGTATAAAACAAACAGGCAAATGTGGCCAAGTTTCTCACACAACATGACTGCAATATGTTGGTTTCAAAATTTCAGGAAGGAGATTAAGCCTCTTTAGCATAAAAGAAATATTATTTAAGAGTTATTTAATTGTTAAAAAAAGTCTTATACAGTGATGTGTATGTTTTATAAAAAGTATTTTATTTAATATCAATATATTACAATATATTTTGTTTGCTGTAGAGACTTTCTGACAGTGTTTCAGATCATACACAGTATGATACTATTTTTCTCACCTAACTAGTTGCATAATAACACTACACAAAGATTGCATTGCCATGATAAATATGTTTTTGGACTATTTATACACCTTCCACTATGTTCCTAAAAATTCAGGATTTTATAGACTGTAATTTACTGGACAAAATCTGAGTAAGCCACTCAGTAGTTGAAGGTGTCTTTTGAGACTAACTTCTTGTGGTCACCAACTTGAAAATGCTGTCTCAAACTAACTTACATTCAACATAGTAACAGTCAAGGGCCAGAGCTGAGGAGGGCTTACACTTACATGAGCAATGCACTCATTTGCATTCATTTCTGCTGTAAAATTGGGCATTTTAACATGGAGGGGCGCATAGTGAATGCCTTTCTATGCCTCTGCAATCATGTGCAGCAGTTTTGTAACTTCAACATTTTCTTATGTTTCAACCATGGAGGTTGCCTCATGGTTAATACATTTACTAATTTTATTGAAAGAAAAAAGGAGTGCTTGTTCCTGCTACTGCTACACAAACTGAACATGTACAATTCAATGAAAAGCCCTAAAATATATCTATATGACTGCTGAGATTCAAAAAATATAACCTGCACATTTACAAAAAAAGAAACAAAAAATTTTTTAACCTGTTTTGCAGAGCAGTGCCAAATTCTTTTTTGCTCATAGTAAATTGTCTGTTACCCTACTGTCCAACAGTTAACCTCAAACCTGTGATTTGTTTAAGTGTTGCTACAGTTAGTCACTCTTACTAGTCTCTAAAGGTAAAATCTTTATATCTTCTTTACTCTCCTCTGCAGCATGCGCAGCACCCCAAGAGAAGCATTGAAAACTTTGTCATGATGAAAGGTCATCTTATAAAAGGCATCCAAAGGCAGCCGACCTGTTGGATCTGCATGCTTCAGAGCTGTCAGGGGCATGTAGAGGCGATTGGTCTGGTGACGCAGAGGAGGCTCCTTGGCTGTAATCACTTTCAGGGTTTGCTGTATGAGAGAACAACAACATTGCAACACTGGGTTGGGTTTTCTTGTTATTTTACCTACACAGTCAAAGGTTTGAAAAGCCTTTAAAATTTGAAAAGAAACAGATTTGTCTCTACTTGCCTCAGCCACATCCTCTGGTGTTTGACCCAATGAGGAGAAGATTTTTTTGGAGTACGGGATGTAAATTTCACGGAAAATCTTAGCCGTCTCTTCATCTGCCCCCGACAAATCCATCTTCTCAGCATCCTCGTACACTTTCCTTTCAAACTCTGTCACCACAGGACCAGGTTCTACTAGAGTTGTTCTTGTGATGGATGAATAATTTTTATAAAATAAAGAAAGGAATAAAGCATTAAGAAAAACATCTAAACCAACTAGTACTGTTTGCACCTTCATAATGTGGGTTGGTAACATAGCTGATCATTTTATTGAAATATCATTACTTAATATTAAACTTCATTGCTTGCACCGCCAGACTTTCACAAAATCCCTCCACCGCAAATTTAGAGGCAGAGTAGACATCATTAAACAGCAGTCCTGTGGGGAGAAAAAGCAAGAACCTGCTCACAACTGTTAACCCTCTATAATTTTTCACTCCCTCTTTAATGTTTGTTGACACAAACAAACACACCCTGAATTCCCATGACACTGCTCATCACCACAATATGGCCACTCCGCCTGCGCTTCATGTCTGGCAGCAGCTCCTTCACCAGGCGAGCCAAGCCAAAGAAGTTTGTGTCAAAGAGCTCCTTCATGGCAGAGATACTTTGGCACTCCAGAGGTCCAATCATGCCAACACCAGCATTGTTCACTGTTGCAACAGAATATCGTGTTATTATCAGGATATGAAAGAGTGCAGAAATATTCTACCTAATTTAAAGCACTCCTTCTTTCATACATTTTAACTCAAGTACATATAAAAATACCATTCTATCATTTTGCTCAAGTAAAACTAAAATGTTCTTCACTTAAAGGGATACCTAAGTGTTTTTTAGGTGGGGTTGTGGTGTCTACACTGAGCACATTTGCCACAGTGATAGCAATCAGCTCAGACCCTGTGAGGAAAGAACTTGCACCAAAGCTGGGCTAAACACTACCGCAGAAGGAGGCCAAGATCTCCATCAAAATAAGCAAATAACATATAAAAGTAAGCAAAAAAATATCCTTGAGGTGATTGTACACTGGTCCAAAAAACTTCACAGCCCTTTGGTTTTACACAAGCAAGCCCCTCATATTGGTATTGCTCTCCCACTTACAGCACACCGATCAGATCCAGATGCTCTCTCAATTGGAAAATACCTGCAGCTCATGCGTGACCCTGCATTATGTAAAATCCTCCATGCAGAGCTCAAGTGTTTGCATGCACCCTCTCAAACTTTCATTGCTGAGCTAGGATTACACATTTCAAACCCAGTACAGTGCTTTGTCACATCATCTTTAAGTAACAAACATTAACTACACCTCTTAATGGTGGTCATACAAAAATACACTGTAAGTTGATGGCCAGCCATCAACCAAAATAAGAAAATGTCCTCCTCTCCCACGCTTGCATGCTACACCTTTAAGGAAATGTGTGCAGGTTGAATATTTTCCCCCACTGATGCCATGAGGGAATATTATGCCACTCGAATAAGAGGGTGCAACTCCCTGAGCAAAGTCTGTTTAGATCACATCCAGCTACAGTGGGAAGAGCATGCCACAGTAAACAGTAGAGCACAGCACGGTAAAGCCAAATCCACTCTTTGAGAGGGGCATAGTCATGTGGATGTACACTATAACGGAAAATCCAATATCTGAGTTGATTTTTATTCAACAACAAAAATAAAATAATCAAAACTATGATCTGAGGACATCTGCGACCAGTGTAAACTTGTTAAAAAGGGGTAAAATAGGGAACCTTTGTGCATTTAAAAACTTACAAAAATCTGAAGCAAGGATGTTGTGTTATCAGAACTCTTAGTTTGATTATCATTGCAAAATTGATGTTAAATCACGCATACATATTCCAGATTAATCAATCTGTGCACTACAGGCAGGATGTGAGGACGTGATGCTGCCTTGGTGCACAACCATAAGGGGTTTCTGGATGCTCTTTGGTGAGATACACATCACAAAGCCAACAGCTTATCTCCCTACAGAAGCAGAGCTGATCACCAATGTTGTGACAAATACAAATTTACTATACACATGTACCATATTAAACCTCATCTCAAAAATACAGAAATCTGCCTTTTAAAAGTACTCTGAGTATTTTGAGTTTGACTTTCTGCCACATAAATAAGACAACAGCAGGAGTGTGATGGGTTAGCCGGTTATTTGTTTTAGTGAAGAATAATAGAACAATTACATTTTTCCAAATAATTTAACATAACTACAGTGTGGCAAATTTTCCATGATGAATATAAAATAAAACACTAAAAATGAATGCAAAAAAGTAGTTTTTACACTTGATAATTCAAAGTTTTGCACATAAATTTTAATATAACTTTCAAACTTAATTTTGTTGATCAACCACCAACTCCGAAATGTAACAAACTCTTCAGGACCTCCTTGAACTGAACTTGGTGAAATTTTTGGTCTCATGTCATCACTGGTTGGCTAAAAGCTTTGATCAATTTCGCTTTTCATTTTATCATTCCTACTCAGATGATTTGTGAAACAGCTAAGTAAAATTCTTCCCACTAAAATTACTCAAGTAAAAGTAAAGCATATATTTAAAAACTCCAGAGCAAAAAGCCAATCACAGCAATGTGAGTAAATGTGATCAGTCCCTATTCCACTTTCGTCATAGCATGGTTGAAGAGTTTCACTTAAAACCTGTTAATGAAGTGAGTGAGAGGAGACAAACCAAGGACATCCACCCGTCTGTCTGGCAGGCTGTTGACACACTCTCTGATGGAGGCTTCACAACAAGCATCCAGCTGTTTGATTTCCAGAGTTTTGTTCAGGCAGTCACCAGCTGCTTTTTCCAAAGGCTCCCGTTTTCCGAGGTCCCTCATAGTGGCAACCACTGCCTCAGATAAACAAAAAAATATATATACCATATATGTCACCTCTATAACTGACTGATTTTATTAAGGAAAGTCGATGACTGACCTTTAAATCGTCTCAGCTCATCCTTGGCCAGCCGTGCAGCCACAGCAAGGCCAATGCCTGAAGAGCATCCAGTCACTAACACCCTTCTGGTTCCCATGGTGCTCTGACCTCTGACCTTGAGACTCAGGAGGATCCTGAGCGCTCAGACAAATATGCTGTGGACAGCAAATTTTCAAACAAATTTAAAATAATAAATCACCTTTATGAATTCAGTGCTTCTCAAAAAATGTACAGACCAAAGAATAATTTGGGGCCTGAAAATATTTATGTTGTGTTTTGTAAAGAAGAGGGAGGTCATAGTTTCAGAGGAAAGTTAAATAAGGGGATGGTTATTTAAAACAAGACCGATACAATAATACAATTTTATTGAACATTAACATTTTTTTCTCCTTTGATCTCCTCCGATTCTGTATCAACACATCGCTGCATTCAGGTCTTTCACTGATCAAACAGTGCAGCAGGTCTTCTTCAGACAGTTGTCTCAGAACCTCCATCATTCTTTTCTTAACTTCTGACACAGACTCAAAACATGCTGCTTTGAGCAGATTTGAGCTCAAGACAAAAAGAAAAAGTCTCATGGTGCTAGACCAGGGAAACAGGGAGGCTGATCAAGCACTTTGATTTGTTTTTGGGCCAGAAACTGCTTTAGTGAGACAGTGTAAGCTGGTGTGGTGTGTTGATGAGGAATTAAACAATTTGTGGTCTCTGTCTTTAGACTTTTTTCGTGCAGTTGTTCTAGAACCTGTTTGTAAAAGAATTGATTGGCCACTGACTCTTCTGAAACCCACTCCTCCAAAATGGTTCCCTTAATATCAAAGAAATCAATCAACACAACCTTGATTTTCTTCTGCTTTCTTCATGTTTGTTGATGGTTTTACAATGGTTTTACAATACACTTACTGCCATCCTGTCCCAGGATCATTTTGGAAGATCCAAGATTCATCATGTAATCACTCTTTCTTTAAAAAGTGGGTTTTCAGTTCATTCCAAAATGTCTCAAAATTGACTTGAGTCAAAAGTTTTGGAACAACTTTGGCACACACTTCTGTCATGTTTAAATTTTCATGCAAAATTTGGCGAACTGTCTCTTTATCAAAGAAGACTGTTTCTGCTATCTTTCTTATACTGAGTTGATGATTGTACAATTTGATAAAGTTTTCATAAGTTTTTGGATATGCATGGGTGCCCAGGATGTCAGTCATCTTGGACATCCTCTCTGACTTCACCAAATCTTTGTGCCGTTCAAACACACATGCACATGATCAGCAGTGTTCACCATACAAATCAGTTAATGCATGGAAAGAGCTGTCTGCTGTTTTGTTCAGTTACACCAAAAATTTCAGGTTAATACTTTGCTCAGCTTTAATTTAACAAATTTTCAACACAATAGCAAAAACATGTGCACTCCAATCAGTGGCAAGCAGGGAACTAAAGGCGCCACTTATTGGAAACCTACAGC
>JBAMNC010000745.1:110000-142500 GCA_037902135.1 Cetoscarus ocellatus | reverse complement strand
TTTTGTGTGGAGTTTGCATGTTCTCCTCTTTCACATACACTACGTGTGGGTTTCCAGTTTCCTCAGACCAACAACAAGCTTATTAGTGTGCGTACATGGATGAATGGTTTTCAGACTGCAGTACTCATGACCCTGAAAAGAACAAGCGGTATAGAAACTTCTTTATACATGACAATTGCACCTGCATTTAGTCAAAATAAACATAGTACAAAAAATAAGGAAATAAGTGTTTGGCAGATTAAATCTCTGTTGTAACAATGCTTATTGGAAATATATCTTTTACCACTGGAAAGCTTGTTTATTTCCCTTTTAAATGGTCCAACATGCATTTGTGGTGTGTGGACCAGAGCTGAGAATGTGGGTTGCGCCCAAGAAAAATGTGCTAGATCTTCTCTGCCAATGCCAAACAGCTTTGTTATGCTGTTTCAGTTGACTCTTGTTTCATGTGCAGAGAGATTTTGAGATGAGATTCTGCAACCTAGTGATAGATTGATTTTACCATCACCTCCTCCATCAGAACTTGGTGACATACTTGATTTCTCATTTTATCTTTTCTTTTTACTTACATTTTTTATTTTCTTCTTTAGGGGCCTAATCCTCTTAATCATCTGTTGTACTTTTGGGTGTGACTTGACCTTTTTTCAAAGATGAATGCAGTTTTATGAAGAGGAGAAAATCTTGTTGTTTTTCAGGTCTAAAGCAGGTATCGAGTGGTCCTCTCCTAACACAAGAGACAATACCCTTCATTCCCCTGTGACAGGAGTTCTTAAAGAGCTGGACGATTTTCTCAGAGCTGCTCGTTTGTTTCTGTCTGAATGTGTACACCAGAGCCGTGGTCTTTTAGGACATCCTGTACAATGTGCGTGCAAATAATATTGCATGTGAACTAGATGTTTCACTTATGCTCAAACGTGAGCAACTTAACATGACGTTTTTTTCACAGTTTGTGCAACGTGATGTAGTCTAACCAGACATTCATGTCAAATACTTTGCTGACAGTTTGAGGATTTTGTTCATTAAGAGGCATTTTCTTTTCCACTACATACATTAAACCTCTACAATCTAATAGAATCTATAATGCAGCTCTTACATACATTTTTTGTGTTTTTCATTTCATGCTTTACCATTTTAATCATTGTGCTGAACATAAAATTTGATGCTACACAAGCCCAAACCGATTAATCTTAGAGATTCAACCCATAAATAAAGTTACAAAACCTGCTCGTGACAAAATCAGTGTAGTATTTTGTCTCTGCTTGAATAACAGTCCTCCTGAGACTTTTGTGTCTGTTTTGAGCCCTCATTGGTCACAGCTCTGTGTTTCCTGGCATGTGTTATTGATCCAGGGAGGGGCCAGTTTGCTTTTCATAACCAGACTTGGCATAAATAGTTGCTGTGGACCAGCGAAGATTCAGTTTCAGAAATCACAGAACTCAACACTTTGAAACAATGTGAGTATTTTTTTTTTTCAGTTCAGCACAGAAAATTATTTAAAGAAATGTGATAAGCTACTGTTTTTTTCACTGTATAAGGGAAAACAACTTTAAGTCTTCATTTTGGCTGAAAACTCTCTTTATGTGTTTTTAAGGCTTTTTATTTCAGGGCTTGTTGGAGCTCTGTTGTTGCTTACCGCAGAGGCCAGAGTTGGGTAAGTAACCTCCCTGTGCCTTTTTTTTTTAATTCTGAGTTTGATTATAGTTTGATAATAGGGTACAAAGACTTCATACTGAAGTGTTTGCTTTAAGGACTGAAGTCTACATAGGGACATTTCTTTACCTAAAGAGCAGATTCTTTAACAAATACACATATGAATAATGATTCCACTCTAATCCAAGCACATTATGACCACAATTAGCTTCATTTATATTTTTTATTTTTTAATCAAACAGAAACTCATCCAAGAACAGCTTCTGCACAGAGACAGAAGAATGCCTGTTGCATGATTTTGTTTGTAAAAACGACGAATATGAGGTGAGCATGTAGTGCAAGCAAGAATGCATTTATACATTCCAGGTGTGACAGACCTTCAAAAGTCCCACTCCCCTGTCTTTGTTCACATCCTCCAGGTCCGGTACTACAGCTCTGCCAAGTGGGTTGCCACTGAGGAGAAAGGCTATGTCCTTGACTTTGCGATGATCAGCGCCTTCAGACGACTGTTCAATTACATCACCGGTGAAAATGACAAGGGTGTGTGTATGCCACTTATTTTTTTCTAAATTTGTTCAAATGTTTTAACACACCAGTATACTCATAGTTATTAATCCCAATGTTCCATAAAAATATAAAATTTACATATAGCACATTCTGATAAACATTCTCTTTTCTTGTTACTCTAAATCCACTGATGAATTTTCTTTCTTTTCTAACATCTAGTCCTTAAGACAAATTCCCATTTGCTGTCCTTAAACTGCATCCAGGTTACATTAAGATTGTCACTTAGATATGATCATTTTTGTCATTGCCAGCAGAAAATGTCACTAAGGAATATTGAAGATTCACATGCAGTAGGTCATCAGACAGTTTAATGAAACAGTTAGAAAATTGTGGCAGAAGCCCTTTTTTCTGTATGTTTTAGCAATTGTGAGGTGCTAACAAATTTGCAGAGGAGAGATAAAGGTAAGGGAAAGTAAAGCACCAGGAATGAGAATACACTTCACTACTGAAGTGCTCAGAAGGCCTCAAACCTTCAGAAACGGCTGCTTAAAGTTGCAAATGTTTTTCGCTGTCTGGCTGAAATTTTCATGGTCATTGGCTATTTTTGGTTGTTCATGTTATTTTGAGGCTATAAATCTGCAAATCTGTGGTGATTTTGAAGAATGTAAATTATGTTTTCTAAACATAGTGCAGAATTTTAAAAAAAATACAACTTCTAGATTTTTTTAAGTCTTTAAATCATTAGGTATTTTTGAAAGCAAATACTCCAGTACTTTTTCTTAAGTAATAATTTGACTGAGCAACTTTCACATGTTTTGGAATAAGTGGTTTACTTGACCACTTCTAACCATATGTCACCTATCTAGCTTTTATCCTGAAAATTTAAAGTCATTTTTTGAAAGAGACTATTCCTCTAACTCTCTTGACTTGATTAAAAGTTTGGAAGTTCTTAACACAGATGCTTTAAGTGGAGGAGGATGTCCATCCTGCAGCAGAAGCTAAGAGCCTCAATGCTATTCACAGTCTTAATGCTACTCTCAGCAGCAGCCTGGATTGACAAAATTCCTTTCAACACCCAGGAAATTTGAGGGTTATTTTTAATTGGATGCACAAGCTATAAATAATGTAGGTATTTTTGATGTACACTGTTAACCATTTTTAAGCATTAATTATCTCGTCTCCATCATAGAAAAGGGCTGCTCATGAGCATATGTTAGCTATATTTTATTATGATAAAATTAACACTGGCTTGAGCATTTAGGTCATTTAAAATACTCCATTGACTCTCCAAAAAAATAATATTTAGTTAAAATCATAGAGTAGAAACTGCATTGCAGGTCAGTCTGGCATTCAATTCATAATATGTTATTATATTCGTGGTAGAGTTGGTTGTCTTTTAAATAGAGGGTCAAAGATTTGATCCCCAGTTCCCAGAGTTACTCATCAACGTGTCCTTGGCTTCCAACTGCAGCATCTGTGGTGTGTTCATGTGCAGGAAAGCACATGAATGTGTTTGGCTAATACTGATGAACACTATTCATAGAAACCCCATCAGTGTAAATGGTGAATGGGCATGAGCTTGTACAATGTTTTTCTTTGTCTATTTGACAACTCAGAGCTTTTTTACACCACAGGTCCCATCTACCTACATTCACAGTTCTGAGTATGTTTGTAAGTTGTCCATCACATTAGCCAACACATCCATGCTCTTTCATACCCATTTATGCACTTCTGACAGTGGAAGCAACTTAAGGTGAAGTATCTTGCCCAAGGACACATTGACATGTGGCAGCCAGAGCTGGGCCCGAACCGTTGATCTTTCTATTGATGATAGAGACTTCCATCAGACTAAGTCCCCGAGTCCCAACGTGCCTGGGTGTGGTGTGAAAGGAAAAGTGATCTGTGTTGTGAAAGGCACATTAAGTTGTCAAATGACCAGAAAAGCATTCCATAAAGTCGTGTCTTTTTGCCAGTTAATCATAATATTTTGTATGATGCCTTTTCTGTTTGTGACAAGTCCAAAACAACTTTCATGTCTACTTTCAGGAGAATACATTGCAATGACAGCCCCCGTTATTGTTAAAGTTGAGGATGACAAATACTTCTGGAAGAAGAGGACCTTTACAATTAGCTTCTTGTTGCCATCCAGTCACCAGAGGAGTCCCCCGATGCCGACAGATAAGGAGGTAATCACCTTTGACATAATTAATTAGAAATAAAACACAATATAGCAACTTAATGGTGAGTTCAATCATGAAGTTGATCCCCAGCTCTGGACTGAGAAATAATGAAATGCTGTTGCCTTCCACAGGTATACCTCCATGACATGCCAGATTTACATGTGTACGTTTTGAGCTATGGAGGGTGGATGACGGGTCTTTCGGATATGATGAAGTCCCATACTCTCTGCCGTGCCCTGGACTCAGCTGGTGCCAACTACAAATATGACTTCCACTATGCTGTTGGCTACAACAGGTAAACAAGTCGCTATATTCGTGTATATCAGGAGGGAAAAAATGACAGTTTGACTTTTGACGTTGAACTTTATCGGATTACAGTTAATCACAATATTTATCCCATTTTGTTTCTCTGTGTGTGTTTGTGTCCACTGTTTTCTCTGGAAGTCCAATGACGTGGTTTCACAGGCACAATGAGGTGTGGTATGTTGCTGAGGGTAAGCCAGAGTGTTCCAGCAGCGAGGAGACAGATTGGACTTTTCCGCTTCATGACTGAACACTTTACTCCTGTGCAGTTTTCAGCAGACAGCTGGGTTGTTGTTTCTGTAGCTAACCCTGGGTCTCATCTTATGCAGTGCCCAGCATAAATGAGTACACCCCCTATTAAAAGTAATGGAATACTCAATATCCTGATGAGCAAAAGTACAATTTCCAAAGTTTTGACAAAGCCGAGTTTAACATAACATTTTATTTACCATTAGATGAAAATAAGGGTTATATGATAAATACATTTTAGCTTTGCTCCCAGAACTTTGATTGGGGTGTACTCATTTTTGCATATTGTTTTTAAATTGAAAAAAATACTTTTTATGTGCAACTTAAAAAATCTTGTTTTCAATTAACAGCCCACATTTGGGGGGTATTTTGTGGTATGGTATGACATCGAAAATGTTGATTTTAAAAGGAAACAAAAGGTTTTCTGTCAAATCTGAAGGGGTGTACTCAAATGTGCTGAGCACTGTATGTCAAAAACATGACCTTTTAATGACACCCCCCAAAAAAATATTGTAACACTTTTTAGTGACTACAACTACTGAGCATTACTTCACCACAAATACCAAATTACTATTATTATTTCAAATTACTTAACCATGAGTAAACACTTAAATATAAAGCATTTGTTAACCCTCATGAAGGCTGATATGATGCATTAATGTTAAGTACATTAAACTGAATTTCATATATGTTTACTAGCTTCAAACATATGCTTTACTAATAAATCACTTAAATATTTATATCTGTGACTATTAAAATATTTAATTAATTAGTGATGTTGTGCACATGACATGTTAAGTGTATACTGATGTTTTGGTTTTATTAATGTACACATACATAATTCATGACTGTGTTTATAGATGATTCATAAATAAAATAATAATTTACAGATGATTAATTAAGATTTTTTTTTAGCATTAGCTAATTAATGCTTAGTAGTGTTTAGTTGATATGAAGTGTCACAGAGTTTTAAAATATCCTAATTTTGTTTAAATTTCCTACACCTTGTACTTTCTGTGAGTTTATTTGAACTGATGGTTTTCTATGACATTCAATAAAGTCACTTTTCGCATTGATTTAGTTTAGGTGGCCTCATCAATGAAATGATTGATCCCAAACAAAGTGTGGAAGAAAATGACTTGAAGTAATAGTTCAATATTTTTAAGCTATTATTGAAGCATTTTTAAAGTATGACATACATGTTAATAGTCATTGATTTAGCCACAGCGATGGAAATCAGCTGTGCCTCGAAACTAAAGTAAAGATAATACTTTGAGGTGTTAAATGTACATCTCTCTCTCTCTCTCTCTCTCTCTGTTTCATCTTCCATGCTGTTTCACACTTTGTAGCCTGTGGCTTTGTGCACACGTGTCTGTGATAACAGCCCACCTTTGGCAAAGTGTAACAAAGGAACTTAGCATTACTTTAAGTTGTAATTGTAGTATTAGTACTTTTACAAATTGTTATCCTTTACTATACTAATTACTTAAAAATATTATTATTAAAGAAAGGCATCACAACTAAAATGTAACTTCCCAACTCTGCAGTCACAGTGCTTTATTTTTCTGATGACAGGCCCCTTTGTTCTGGTTCCACTTTGCTCCAGGCAGAGGGACACTAATGCTGTGTGCCAAAGTAGAAACAACAGAAACAGCGCCTTTGACAAAAAGAAACATGCTTTGTTTTCATTTGTAGTTGTGATATCAGTATTTTTACAAATTGCTATCCCTTACTCTACTGATTTCATAAAATTGATATAATTTGATGAATGCTTTACAAGTAACAAGTCACTGGTCAACCTTGCATTTACAATGCTTTTGTTTTGATGACAGGTTTTGGTTCAACTTTGCTTTAAGCAGAAGGAAAGCAAAGCTGTGTGACGAAATAAACCCAAAACAACGGGGCTTGCTTGCAAGAAAGTGAAGTGCCATAAATTTGGCCATTTGATCAGTCCCCCAAATACTGTTTTCTTTTTGTTGTTCTCACTCAAATTCATTAGCTTTGCTAGCTTATGAGCTTTTGGCCCCTGCAACAACAAAAATAGTCAAAGTCAGCTTTAAAAATATGGAACTGTCCCTTTAATAGACTAGACTAAATGCATACAAAACTACAAGTGCTTAGAGAGTACAATCCACAGACAATTCATTTCTGACACTGTTAGCCAAGTTGTTATTGATAAATGGAAAATTGCCCATATCATCAGATCCTTTAAAAATGCGCTGAATCCTTATCTGGACATGGATCACTACAAAAATGTATTCAACAACATTCCCTGAAAATTTTATCAAAATCCCTTGAGAACTTTTAAGTTATCTTGCTCACAGGCAGATAGGTAAAAAACAAACAAACAAACAAACAAACATATGGGCAAAAAAAACCCTCCTTGGTGGAGGTAATTATATTACATTAGTTGAGCCTCCAATAATCCCTCACTACAGCACATGGGACGGGGCAGGGTCAGACAAGGGTGGCACTTGGCATCAGGTGCAGAGGCAGGGTCAGACATGTATGGAGTCATGACATGAACAAGTTTGAATATCAAAATATATTATATAAGATTCAAAGTCAAGTCAATGTTTTAAGAAATACAGCAATTCTGTTTTCCAATATTAATTTGTGTATTTCATTCAAAATTTATGACACTGTTTTAACATCATTGATTTGTAAATAAGTCAATTTTGATGAGCTCGTCATTAGTTCAGTTCTGGTCCAAAACAACAAACGTACTCAATGTTAAAGTTTACTGAGGAAAAGTACTCTCTGGCCTGAAGTCCATCAGATAAGAACAATGTTATTTCACAGTACCACTAGATGGCACTAATTTCCATAACTCCCAAATAAGCACATCAAGCACTTACCTGGATATAATTAAGTCTCAATAAGGTCTTGTAGTTGTAAAGATTTTTAGGGACATTCCTGTTGCTTTTTGATTTATTTATTTATTTATTTATTTATTTATTTATTAATGTTGCTTCATGAGGATGTAATTTTAATAACTGGGGGACAGTATTGGGTTTTGAAAGCTGTTATTGGCTAGTGAAAGAGAAGGGAGTCGTTCCTGTCTTTCATGTCATGATTTTTTAAAAACTTAATAAAAGGAAACAGTTTATAAGAACAAAAGCAGAGATACAGGGAATACTAAAACAAAAGTCCCTGGGGTTTGACAGAAGCAAAATAAATGCATGTACAGTAAATAAAAAAAAATAGCACACTAATAACTAAATAAAAACATAAAATTGAAAGCAAAGGTTTAAGGTTTTAGCAGCTTTTTCTGATATGAGAGTCAGGCAAAGTTTGGAGACACCCTTCTGTTTCTTTGTTGGCTTCGATGTCAAGATGCATTTACAAACTAATGTGCAGATGACATAACTTACCTTCTGAAATGCACTATGATCGTGACATCACTGTGTGCCTTATCAAATGAGCCTGTTAAATGGACCCTTATACCTGTTCCCCCACTGACTGAGTATGCTGGACAATATTTTCACTGTGTCAGGTATTACTGATTTGCTTATTTGGTATAATGTTATACAAAACTGTGGTTTGGGCTCTGACATGGTCCTGACAGCATGCATTTTAAATCTTCATGTAACAGATCATGTTTTACTGGAGATACAGCTCAAAAAGAAGCTTTGGGTTACATATTTAGATAGAAAATATGTAACCCAAATACTATAATGGACAGCAGTGCAATCCTATTTTTCTGTTTTTTCTTTTTCCCACTTTGCAACACCATAAAGTAAGCAAGTGACTGTGTTTGTATAGACTCTAGAAGCCAACCTCCAACATAACATCAATGACAGCAGAGTTATATACAATAATTGCTTACAGCTCTTGTAAGGACCTGCTGACTTATGTTCATTGCGGTGCCCCCTTTGGAAACTGTGATACCTTTCTTTTCTTTTTTATTGATTCCCTCATGTGTTCTCCAATGACAAAAAAAAACAAAAACACATTATCCTGTCTTTTTTGAAGCATCCTTTTTAAGTTTATCAATGGAAGTAAAAGGGTGGACAATGAAACAAAAATAAAAAAATAAACTGATGGTATTATGTATGGTCATTTCACTACATTTTGATAGATGAAGTGTTATTAGATGTTTTCTATCAAAATCTGCCTGTTATATTTCCATGTTAATCTTTTACTTTAAAAAAATAAAACACTTATCTGCATAATGTAGCAGTGACATCCCCTATGATATATCAGAAAGTAGCTGTTCCACTGGCAACCAGCAGCTTACCTTTATTTTAATGGAAATAAAAATAAAGATAAATGAATATATGAATACAAAGATCACTGGGCCACCTGACTTAACATGACTCTGCAGGGTGAAACCATAGACAAAATAAATGAAATTACTCAATAGCGGGGGGAATATGGTGGCTGTTTATTGTTGTTTATACGTTGATAATAAAGGACTGTTTCAGAAAGACAGTTTAAACAAAAAGAAAAAAAGAATGTGAACTGATCACAAAATATTGAAAAATGTAAAAATGTTTTTTTTTTTTTATATATGCCTACAACTTTGACAAAAGGGCAGTTAAAAAAACATAGCAAAGGTTGGGTTTTGGTGGGTGAATGGTGGGTCCACTGTTGCCTCACTGATGTAAGGGGGAAAGTTTGAGATATATCCTTAAGAATCGCTCACCAAGAATGCTCATTGTACAAAATGTTTAAGAAAAAAAAATCAATTCCAGCAACCTGCTGTAGTTTTCTATTTCTGACACCTACCCCTCTGAAGCAGTTTCCGATGTTGAACAAGACACGTCCACTCACAGCTCACTTTATTTGTTAACCCCTTGCAATATTCCTTTTTCCTTTAGACCTGCATTAATTTTTTGTGGCACAGGTCTGGCAAAAGGTGGAAACAGTCCTCAGAGATTCTGGTCAATACTAATATGATAGCATCACACAGTTGCTGCAGATTTGCCAGCTGCACATCCATGATGCGAATCTCCCGTTACACCACATCCCAAAGGTGCTCTACTGGATTATTATCTGGTGACTGGGTAGGTCACTGGTGTGCAGTTAACTTATTTTATTTTCAAGGAACCAACTTGAGATGATTTGAGATTTGTGACATAGTGTGTTGTCATTTTGGAAGGAGTCGTCAGAAGATGGGTACACTGGTGTCATAAAGGGATGGACATGTCAGCAACAATGCTCAGGTAGGCTATGGTGTTTAAAGAATGCTCAGTTTGTACTAAGGGTCAAAAAGTATGTTAAGAAAATACCTCTTTCACCATTACACTACCACCAGTTGTCTGAAATCTTGATACAAGGTAGGATGGACCCATGCTTTTATATTGTTTATGCTAAATTCAGACCCTGCCATCTGAATGAAATTGAGACTCAGAATCAGAAATCAAGACTCATTAGATTTGGCAACAAGTTTGGTGAGTCTGTGCAAATTATAGCCCAGTTTCCTGTTCTTGGCTGACAAGAACGATGATGTTCTCCAGCTGCTTTTACCCATCTGCTTCAAGATTTGATGTGTTGGTCTTCTGAATATTTAGGTTGTAACATGTGGTTATCCGAGTCACTGTTGCCTTTCTATCATCTCAAACTACCCTGGCCATTCTCCTCTAGCCCCTGGCACCAACAAGGCATTTTCACCAAAGAACTGCAGTTCACTGGATATTTTCTCTTTTTGGACCATTCTCTGCAAACCCTTGAGATGGTTGTGCTTGAAAATACCAGTAAATCAGCAGTTTTTGAAACTCATACCAACCTGTCTGGCACCAAGAACCATGCCACATTCAAAGTTCACTCAAATGACCTTACTTCCTTGTTCTACTGTTTAAAATCCAGCAAATCATCTTGACCATGTCTGTGTTGCTGCCATGTGATTGGCTGATCAGTTATTTACTTTTACAATTAGTTAAACTAGTGTGTCTAATGAAGTGGCCAATGAGAGTGTATTTGGTATTGTACTAAATGCTTACAGTCTTCTTTGTTTTAAAACGGTTGTTAGGGGAGATTAGTATCAATTCAATCTCATTTCAAGACCAGATTATAAAATCCTAAACAGGGGCGTTGAGTTAAAACTTCTTAATTCTGTGGCATTTAACTCCTCACAGGCAACTACTTTTGTGGAGTATTGTCTAGTATTTTAGACATCTATCAAGTTGTTATAAAAAAAAGAGATAAAAAAGTTAACTTTTTTTTTTTAAACGTATAATTATTGAATTTAAAGAGTGTTTTACATTGTCAGAGATGTTATGTTGTCCAGTATTTCAATCAAGATTATTTTTAATGGTTTAATGTGGTCTCTAATGCGGGGACTTTCCCCACATGTGTTGAAGGCAGCTAAGTTACAGTCTGACTTGTATAGAGGATGGTTTATCAAAAACTTCAGTTCAACCTGCAACAATAAATGAAAATTATGGAGACACTGATTGATCAGTTTTATGTTATGATAAAGGCCATTTCCGTTACTGCAAGAGAAAGTGTTTTACAGCACAGGTGATTTTATTTTTGAGGTTTTACAATTAGCTGCATTTATACTTTAAGATCAACTCTTTACCTTATTAGCATATTTAAAAAAATTTTACTGTGCTCTTCTCACACATTTATCTTAATTTCACTGCTGCAGTTCATAATCCTACATAATGTAATGTAATAATGTAAAACTTGACATGCAACTTGTATGGTTTGTGGTTTTGACCGAGGTTATGTGCACTCTTCAGTGGACTCTTATCTTATCAGCTGAGCTCCAGGATACCTAACTGATACTGGAGTCATTTCACTACAGTGAGGCTCCAGCAGGTAGATATCTGGCTGTCTCCCGTGGAGTTACTGGTTGGCTAGCTGGCCTTCTGACTGACTGACTGGGTAGGAGTGCCAGTCAGGAGAGATTTTATGACACTCACTGCTGATCGAAGTCCACTTGTGGGCCTCAAACAACCATCAGTCCACTGGGGCTGTTAGGCCTGCCTGCTGGCCTTTGTGTGGCTCTCCGTCTGTCTGTCTGACTGTCTGGTCTCCTGGTCTCTGTAACTATGAAGATCAGGCTGGGATGAATCTCAAGCTCCTGCCCTATCTGCCATAATGGACCTACCTGGTTATCAACCACAGCAGAGCCAGCCCCCTGTCAACCACTCCAGTGACGCAGTGGGTCACTTCACTGTGGAGGGACCATCAACATGTGAGTATACACACTTTGTTAGGTATCGTCAGGGGCTGATTTGAACAGACAATCCCCAAAGTGTGCAGTGTTGTAAAGGTATCTGTGATTTGGACACACTGTTAAGAAGCTGGAGAGAGTCAATGTCTGTCTTTTTTTTATATTACAGAAATTTGATGGATTGATTCCATGCGTTGATTCACATTTACAAATATAAACTCAGAGATGGTTCTCAATTGTGCTATTGATATTCATTTTTAAAGCTGGTTCCTGTGAAAGTCTTCACATGAGATCTCTGAGAATTATGTAAGGGTCATATCTGTGATCACAGTCAAGAAAATCAAGCCGAGCGATAAGGTTCTGTCTGCAACAGAGGGATGGTCCTACACTGCTCGATACTCTCAACAGCTGAGCCATAAACCTCATTAGATGACACACTAACATATCAGCGCCCTATCATTCAACCACTTCACAATACTGTAACCCCATCTGACAGTTTTAGTGTATATATTCTGACACTTTGTCAATTAGAAATAGTATTTGTTGATGCTTTGAGGTATTGGGGTTGTATTTGGTGTTTCTGTTTGCTGCCGAATGTACTTTTTACCCCAAAGAAAGCAAACAGAGCACTCTGAAAATCAGTTGACTTTTGGTGCCTCGGTATCTGATTTAATTAACAGGAAAAATACCTAAATGATATTAAGCTGAACTGACACTGATATTTTTGCTTCCAGCACTAAAAATTGCATTATGAATAAAGTAATGGAAGTTATTCAGATAGATGCTGCGATTTTATGTTGGCCCCAAACACACTTATAACTTTTGTTTTAAATAGAATTATTCATTATAAGTCCATTCTTTTTGGTCTCGTTAATATGAGGCAGAAATGTGCTTTGCATTGACATTGTTAATATTGAAATAAATCCACACAGCTATAGGTAAAGCTATTTGCTGCATGATTTTCTTGAATCCATAATAAAACTTCAGAGTCTTTACTGCAATGAAGTGGCAAAACATAATCAGAAGTTAGTTGGTGGTTGATACAAATCTATTATGCATTAAACTGGTGTGAGAAAACAACCATTCAACCCAAGTTTCTGTTCAGTAATTCAACATACCTACTACAAAGTACAAAATCTTTTATGATGTGTTTCATAAAATTGTGATTTATTGTACATCCCTGGTGCATTAGCAGAATAATCTCTTTAAAAACATCATATGTTACTCTAATCTCTTGCTCATCAGCCACCCTTGGCAACAGCATTATTTAACACTGCAAATTTAACATTTCAAATCGTCTGTTGGTCATTTTTTAGCTCAGGAGTGTAAGACAGAGTCAGACGGCAGACCGGAGTCAGAGGAAAGCTGTCCCGTCTGTGGAGACAAAGTGTCAGGGTATCACTATGGGCTGCTCACGTGTGAAAGCTGCAAGGTAAGGGACCAGGATATGAAAAAGAAAGAGCCAAAACCAGCAGCTATAGAAGAGATCTCTCTTTTCCCCCAATACAGCTATGCTTTTTCTATAATCAAGACTGTCTTGTAACCTGCAGCAACAGATAATAGTCTGTCCTTTTCTTTTCTTCTAAGGGCTTCTTTAAACGCTCAGTGCAGAACAACAAGCATTACACCTGTGCCGAACAACAAAGCTGCCCCATGAACCTTTGGCAGAGAAAACGCTGTCCATCCTGTCGCTTCCAAAAGTGTTTGGCAGTGGGCATGAAGAGAGAAGGTAAGCCTGATTGGTTTATCATCATAAAAACAATGAACCCCATCCATATATACAATAAGTTCTTTTAACATAGCCTGGTGTCTCTGCATGCCTCGAAAAAATACAGGCATGCAGAATTCAGTCAAGGGCCTCCATGTACGTGTTATCTGAAAGGATTACAAAGGAAAACCAATGGTTTATTGTTTCTGTTTGCCACATGATCACATGTAGGCTATTGTCCTGGTAGCAGATCCCTATCCACTACCTCACCTGATTCAATTAAAGCCCAAAAATAAATCTTTAAATACGGAATACAGAGAAAAAGCAGCTGGACAGATAACTAGCAGAAAGAGCTTTAGGGTGCAGTATGGGAAGGAGAGTTTGGGACAACTCATTGGATCCATGACAGATAGGGCCCTTGAACATAATTGTAATTCTAAGGTCATATTGAGAAGTGTAACATAATCCATGGGATCAAAGTGTGGATAAATCTAAAGTAATATTTTTGATAGTTGCTCATTAAAACCCTCAGATTTTTTTTCAGAAATAAAGCTGAACAAAAAGTAACATTTTACTGAAAATGATGCTCTTGAATGTCTATGCACCTAAGACTAACATTTTATTAAGTTAAATATATGCATAGCCTCTAAGATTTAGGAATCTGACAAAGGGTTAGAAGATCATATCAAAAGAGTGGGTGGGTGAAAATATTCAAGACCATGCTCACATTAAGTACGTACATCATTTATTTATGGCTAAATTTAAACTGATATAGAGATTTCTTTTTAAATCCACCTATTTAGGTACTTTGTTTTCTTAAACAGAATAACATGGCAGTAGCAATGAGTGCTAAGAGAGCACAGCACTCTGTCAAGGCATTTCTTACATTGTTAGCCAAGTTATCGTAGAAAATAAGGAAAACTGTTCTATCATGTAATGTTAACAAATCTTTAAAAAAAGTAATAGCAAATCCTTTAGAACATTTCTGGATTCACATCTGTGTCTGGATCACAACCAAAATGAAATGACTTGTTCTTGTGCTATTACCAGCAGTCCCATAAAATTTCATTAAAATACACTGAGAACTTTTTGAGTTGTCTTGTTCACAGACAGACAGACGGAAAGACAATCAGACAAGCAAACAAACAAACAAACAAACAAACAAACAAACAAGCAGGCAAATGCCTTGGCAGAGGTAATAACCATGATTAGAGTGACCACAGGGAGCTCAAGTAACTTTTAAACACAAGTAAGGAAGAGTCTATCGAGTAGTTTGTTTGATCTACTGCAAATAGACAGTTTCTTCTTCACTTCATGTCCCTGATCAAACGTGAAAAGCCTGACTGCAGTAACTGCGTAAAACCATACTTTTCTGTGATGTTATATGAAAGTTTCTGTGTATCACAAGTCTAGTGGTTTTGGTCTTGCATCCCATGATAGAGTACAGTCCTTAAGGAGAACAACCAAAGTTCAAATGTGGTTGGTGGCTCATTTCTTGAATGTCATTACCATTTCTGTCACTTCCCCGTTTCCAAATCTGTCATTGCCCTGTCTTCTTGAATGAGGGTCTAAAAGCACCAAACAAAAATCTTAGAAATAGGTCTGTCTTACATTGACAGCTCCATTGGAAAGCCAACGATGTACAGTATATTGAGAATTGATGGGAGACATATGCCTTTATGATTGTATTCTCTGTTGTTACATATCTTAGTGTGTGCTCCACTGACTTGTGTGTTCTTTTTCTGTGTACAACTTATCTATGAAGTGATAAACTAGTGCTGTAGTGACCCAGATATTCATAAATGTGAATTTCATTTGTGGAGCTAATCTGAGACCAACAAACTAAAAAGCAAAACATTTTTAACACCTGAAAAAAGGATTAAAGTAAAGTACTTACTAAAAATCTATAGGTAAATAAAACTATATTATGGATTAACAAAATTAATTTTGGATGAGCCTCTTGGCTCCAGCAGGTAAAACTTTGGACACAAACAACACCTGAGGCAGGAGGCATTATGTTTTTGAGTTGTTCTGGATGTAAGACATTACAAACCAGTCAAGGCATTGTACCTGTGATAGACCAAAAAGTCTACAAGGGATTTTCCACAAACTTTGACCACATGTGCACCTGGATTTAATGATGATCTAAATATATTTGGGGAGGTCATAGGTCAAAGGTCAAAGTCACAGATCCTCATGTCTATCCCTTGCTCATGAATACTATTTTGTGAACTCAGTATCACAAAAGAGTTTTGAGGTAATTCATCAAACTTGGCACAAATGCCAACCATGATACAGGAATGAACTGACAAAGGTCAAAAAGAAAGGTGTACAGAGTCTCTGGGTCACTCTTTGTTTTCTAATGTGATCTCATCAAACTTTGCTCATGTGTCTTCTTGCATGCATGAAAAAAGTATCTGTATTTTCATGGTCAGAAGCGGAAGATAAAAGGTATGGAGTCTACCAGCTTTTTTTGCTGTTGAGATGCAATAATTCATGAACACTCGATGGAATTTTCATGAAAATTTGCACTTATATCCACTTTCACTTAAGGACAACCTAAACAAGTTTTAAAGGTCATGGGTCAAGGTTAAGGTCATGGACTTTCATGAGTATCCTTGAATTATGAATAGCAACTTGCTATACCTGATTTAACAAAAATGCTCTTGAGGGATGTAGTCAAACTTTGCAAAAAAAAATCAACTGGGTGCATGAACTGACTGAATTTGAATTCTAGGTCAAAGGTCAAGGTCATAAAGTTTTCTGGTTGTCCTTTGCTCTCTATTGCAATATATCAATAAAGCTTTTCAGGAATTTTTGTTTAAACTATGCATTATTGCTTCCTTTCAAAAAACTATAAATCAATAATTTACAAAAAGATCAGTCTAAATAAATGATTGATCAACTGATGGATTGATTAATTGGTTGATTGATTAGATTTTGGAGATCACAGGTCAAAAGTTTATCAGTTCTATGGACAAAGTCAAATGTCTATGGGCCTCGTGGTCATTTCTTTTTAGTGGTCTTGATCTGTCAAAATTCTTGAGTCAGATGCCAAGTGACCTGCCATTTTGCTTTGACTTTCTGGAAATGTTTACCTTGTGGAGGAATATAGCTGTCATACAGTAGATCAAGTTAAATCTTTATTTTAAATAGTGTTTCTGAATAAATTTACTCGAGACCATTCTCTAAATTATTCACAATACAAAGACTAAAAATAGTGCCAAGCAGTGCAAATACCAAGCCAAATCAAAGCATTTTCCCAAAGTTAAAACTAAACCAAACCCACCAATCAGCCCTAGACACTACTGATTTTAAAACATGCTAAAACTTAAAAACAGAGAGTCAAAATGAAGTGAAATCTTATAAATGATTTGAAAAATCCACAGGTTTAGAGCATGATCTGACTTTCTTGTTTTATGTGCCTTTCACAGCTGTAAGGGCAGATCGAATGAGAGGTGGCAGGAACAAATTTGGCCCTTTGTATCGACGGGACAGGCTGATTAAACAACAAAATGTTTGTCACCAGGCAAACACTGCACCCTACAGGATAAAGATGGAAACAACCCAGAGACACCAGCCAGCAGCTACAAGTGACCTCCACGTAATGGGTGCCCACTCAAGTAATCCTTCGCCCTCTGATGCCTTTCATCAGTCGCACATTTATCCCTTTGGAATGGGTCAGTCAGGTGTCCCAATGCCTCTGGACTGCTCTATGGGCACGGACAGAGTTCTCACTCCTCCATCCCTTTCCTATTCTGGACTGTATCACCGCAGCTTCCCTGGACACCTTCACGAGAAACAAGAATTGCCCTTTAGCTACACCCCAGCCTCAGCAAACTATTCAGCGCATCCAGTGAATTCATTCCCATCAAGAAGCACAGGAGCTTCACCTCCCTGCTCAACATCAAGTTCAGTCACACCTCTCTCCCCCAGTCAAACCCATCAAAACCCTCCCTCAGCCCCCTCTACCAAAAACTTTCTAAGCCAGCTCCTGGAGGGGGATCAAGACGAGAGCCAGCTGTGTGCCAAAGTCCTGGCCAGTCTGCAGAGAGAACAGGCCAGCAGAGGCAAACATGACTGCCTGAATACATTCAGCATCATGTGCAAAATGGCAGACCAGACTCTGTTTGGACTCGTAGAGTGGGCCAGGAACAGTTCTTTGTTCAAAGAGCTCAAGGTGACGAATCATAAATTTAATGTTACGTAAACTTTTTCACAATAGCTGGCTGTGAGGCAGGCATTTGGAGTTTACTCTTTGCTAAGGTGGGAGATTACAGGAGATCAAAGGTTGATATTTCCAAACAAATCTGATAATTTTTTTATGCTTGCAAGGTGGAAGACCAGATGGTGCTGCTACAGAGCTGCTGGAGTGAGCTGCTGGTCCTTGATCACCTTTGCAGACAGGTGACCTATGGCAAAGAAGGCTGTATATACCTTGTCACGGGACAACAGGTAAAAATTTCACACTTATTGTGCGCATTGAGGAAGTCTTTTCATGTCTCTGGGAAGGTTGTATCCAAGTATAACATGTTTGGGTTGTCCATTTATTAATTTGGGCCATTCTCTTGAACCCAACATCTTAAAAAATTAAAGGTATACAGAGATTTCCCCCCTGACTCAGTAAGAAACAAGATACATTTTGAAAGAGCAATGCAAATGCTACTGTGACATCAAGTCACCTGAGAACATTACTTAAAAATGCATTAAGGGATTTTGTCAAATCTAAAACAAAAAACAAACTTCAAGTTTAAGAGATTAATTTTTATCCATGAATTCGATCCGGAGAGGCATAACCCTAAGGTGTTTCCAAAGATGCACAATAATATAAATTAAAGAAGGCCACATCAACTTTGAACATGAGGGAAGGGCCGAAAACTGGACAACTGAATCAAAACATTAGGAGTGTAACCCTCAGTAGTTGTGATTTAATTCAGTAACTATTCAGGGACTTGTGATATGATTGAAAATTGATTTTCCTTTCAAATCAATTCAAAAATCAAAATATATTCTGTCAAATATGTTTATTTTAGGATTTGCTTATGCCTGCAGTGCGATAGATGTATAATGGAAATTGACACAAAAAGGGTGATTAAATATGAATACAGCTAGTGTTTTGGTCATGTTTTATCAGCTATTTATAATAACACCTATACACAGCAGACAACCTAAAACAAAACCAAAAAAAAAAATGCTGAAACTAAAAAATGTCAGGGGTCCCAATAGTTTAGTCGATTACTCCTGTGCACATACTGTACCATGTACTGAGTCTTTCTCATTGTGCAGGCAGCACATGTTTAATTCCAGCCTGCTGCCGGCAAAAAGACCTCATAAATACATATATATATATATATGTGATTCAAATGCAAAAATAAGTTTCTACATTTTTACAAATTATTTAATGCAAAATATGTCAAGTCTTTAAAGTTTGGTACATTTGTTTGCACCGTGAAGTCTTAAATTGGTTTTTGGCTTGATGAATATATGAAAAGTACAATACTAGACAAGCTACTGATGAAACCCACTAAAATATGGAAGGCAGATTGTATTATCATGGTCAAAATGTAATTTTCACCATATTAGGTCATACTGCCACCTAGAATGCATAAAACATTGATATTCACAGACATGATGAGGTCATAATCATTAAAAGTGACTTCATTTTCATCGCATCTGCGTGCCCCAAGATTCATTGTGTTATATATTAATTCATAAACTTATTTGTTGTTGTTTGTTTTTTGTTTTTAAGGTGGCACGAGTCACATTGAGATGATTTACGGGGAGCCCATATTCTGCTTTTCAAGTTTTATATCCCTTTAGTGTTTTTAACATCTCCTCCACATGACAGTAGCTTGGCACAACAGATGGACCATTCAATAAATATCACTAGTCCATCTTAGAAACAGCCCATAGAAAGTGGTAGGGGAGGGCAGAACATTTAACAAGCATATCCGGCAGGTGATTGGATGATAGTTCCATCAATCACATTCATTACAGGCCAATCAGACAATGTAGTAGGCAGCCACTACTGCGCTACAGAAGGGTGACCACTTCTTAAAACTAGAAAAGCACTCAGAGAGCACAGACCTCCACCAAGCAGCTCAGTTATGGCAGTGGCTTTTCCACAACCCCTGTGCAAGATACAATTCTGGATCACCACGCACTCTGATTGGACGGCCGAGTCTCTGCTCATGTCTGTCCACATAGAGAACTCCTCCACTGGCATTGCAAGGGAAGCTGGGAAATGTAGTGACATAGGCTTGAAAATGTTGACATCAGCTTTCAAATAAACTACAATTCCCATAATGATGTACAGGGGGCAAAACCCCCACAGCAGCCAAGGAGAAATGAATGGGATTTGCCATTACAAACTTGAGTGTTTTTTTATGACATCAATCTGGATGGGATCCAGATGAAATTTACCTGGATTATAGAGTTATATTATATATATTCTCCTGTACATTTTGAAGCGAATCCATCCGGTGATGTCAGAGATATGATTTTTTAAAATACAGCCCAATGTTAAGTTATGGCATTTCCAGAAAATTTTGGGACCTTTTTGCATCCAGACAAATATGCGGATCACTACCAAAATGTAATGGCTTCTTCCTTGGACCAAACCACATCTTTGGTAAAATTTTCATGTAAATCCATCCACTAATTTTTGCGTAATCTTGCTAACAGACAAACAAACAAACAGACAGACCCTGGCGAAACCATAACCTCCTTGGCGGAGGTAATAAACTCAAATCAAAACACGTCAGAAGTGGAGTGAAATTCTCCTTATCAAAGGGAAGTTTGTGACGCTGATACTTGTTTTTCATTTGATAAAGAAATGTGATCCATATCTGATAAAACTGCTACTAAAGCTGTTAGCATCTGTGCTAATCTCTGCACGAGCAGTCACTTCCTGCTGTCGTCTCACTCATCGTTTCCAGCTCTCTTTGCTCTACCTCTTCCCCTTGTTTATGGCACCAGCAGCTACCAAAACGTCCCATCCCCCTGCCCACCCGTAACAGATGTGTTATTACATTTATGTGCAATTGCCGATTGTTTAAATATTAAACCATTATCAAGCTATTCTGGGAATACTACAACACAGCAGTTTGAATTAAAAGCCGAACTTCCTCTAAATGGAATGACCTGATTGAGCTAGTGCCCATAGCTGTGGACACTGTGTATGTGCAACTGTTTATTTATTAAGAAAAAAGAAACAGAAAAGATTGCAATAGCATTCCTGGCCATTATGTGGTCCTTGTTAGCAGTTGGTTAGCAGACAACTAAATAAAGCTTTAAAATACAAAATCAAGGCATTGTCAGATGCATTTCATGTTTCAAAATGAAACATTTGAATTTCATTTGTATGTGTTCACCACAGGCCTTTTTTTAGGCGTTGATCAAAGAAAGCTATTTGAAAACCCCATATACTTTTGGTAATGGAACTAGGACTCATTCCTTCACCACTTTAGAGACCTTCCAGTGTGACGTCTGCCATTGTTTTGTCATGACTTTATCCCATTGGCTCACGGTAGCAAGCCCAGTGCAGAGGGGTTATGTTAGAGTGAATACAGAGTTCAGGAGTGCTGAACTGAGCAGCCAGTCACTACAGAGGGAGCTTTTAAGAGGCAGGGGCTCTAACAGAGCATCTCAGACAGAGAGGGAATGCAACACTATCAGGGGTACTGAAAATGTAAACATGAGGTTTTTTTAGAACATATGTGGTTGTGAACATACCCCTGCAGTCTTAAAAAATTAGTAGATGAACCTAATGTAAAGCAAAAACATGAGCTTTTTAATTTGGCCATGTATGACCTGCATTTTTGTTGATATGACATTTCTACCAGTCACACTACCACAAAAAGCATGATCCTTCCTCTTGACCCCCACTGAGTTTTCACTGTCTGGCAATGGTACGCCTTATGCATTAAAACTATTTGAAGGAAAGTTACATCATTGTTACCTTTGAATGCATTTCGTATAATTTAAGTTTGCACTACACCCAGACTTTGAGCCTCTCCATTACCATTCTGATGCAGATTGATGTTTCAACCGTCATCTCTCAGGCTGGTACGACGCTCAGTGCCTTGGTTTCGAGGACACAGGACCTGGTGTCAAAACTGAAGGCTCTCCAGTTAGACCGACATGAGTTTGTCTGTCTCAAGTACTTGGTGCTATTCAATCCTGGTAAGCTTTTCTAAGTCATTTCTCTCAACTTTAATTTGTTATAGTATAACACATGCAGACTGTACATGCTGCCTTGTTTTTTTTGTTTTGTTTTTTTTGCTGCATCAAGATGTGAAGTCAGTGCAGAGCCGTCGGCAGGTGGAGCAGACTCAAGAAAGGGTTAACAGGGCCCTGATGGAGCACACCCAGCAGAGCCACCCTGGACACTCAGACAAGTTTGGCCAGCTGCTGCTCCGGCTGCCTGAGGTACGAAGCATCAGCTTACAGGTTGAAGAGTATCTGTACCAGCGCCATCTTCTGGGAGATTTACCGTGCAACTCTCTACTCACAGAGATGCTGCACACAAAGCACAGCTGAGAAAAATGCTGCTGGATGTTCAAGTCCTGGCCATGCATAAGGAGTGCACCCTGAGTTTGGAGCTTTAAATCAGTGGTTCTTACCTGGTCTAGCCACAGGATCCACATCCATCACATTGATTAGAAACTGCAACGCAAATTTAAGCCATTTTTAAAATCATTGTACTTTGTGAGAAAGCTTAGATGAAAAAAAGTTATACAGAGTCATTACGGAAACCTTAAGAGGACATGCATGTATACAATTTATTCCATTTCCTGTAACAATAAAAATTTGGCTGTGTTCTTGCAACCATCAGAAATAAATACCATATCATTGGACAACTACTTTTGTCATTTACGATAACAAGATAAATATTAAGATCTCAAGAATACAGTAAAAATGTATTATCACAGCAAAATGGAGTAAAATAGAATATACAGAAATATGTCCACTGAAGGATTTCACACGTTTCAGTTTACTATAACTTTTTAAAACTATTTTTCAATTCCACATCCGCAACCCAAAACAATTCCACACTCCATTTTTGGGTCCTGCCCCACCATTAAGAACCACTGCTTTGAATAATGTGCTTCCTATGAGACGTAATAGACCAACTGTAAACAAGTCACAGCTCCATAACTTTAGCAACGAAGGGAATATTTGAAGCACTTAAGGGTCCCGTGTCTAGCTTCATCCATGTCATTATTAGCAGTATTACAACAGCATTAAAGCTCTATGAATGTTTTTGCCAGCATTGTTGGACAGATATGAACTCCAAGCACTACCCCGATGTATGAATTTAGTACAGAGAGCCTCACTGTGTAAAGCAATGAGAGAAATGCAATACTGAATAAAGATATTCATTTTATGTACCTCGACTCCAGACACATCACTAATGTTACTTGACCTGAATCACCATGGAGGCAAAATGTGATTCAAACCGCATGAATCCAAAATTCTTATTACACAAAACATACAAATGAGAAAATGTAATGACAAAAATAACTATAATGATGATTTAAAAGGATTTATTTTTAGGGTCCAGTTGCCAACTGTAGTCAATTAATGAAATGAACATACATAATGTGCTGGCACAGATTTGAAAACATAAGAAAAAAAAAACACATATGTTATGACAGCTTCTATGAAATGAATGAGTGATTTACAACCTCAACCAAAAAAGATACAAGATCTGTAACTAAACATCAAATGGACCATCTAATTCAAACCAAATAAATACACCTCTGGGCAGTGGGAATTTCAAAGGAAGATTGCACAGAATCAAAATATAGTGTCTTTCTACCTTGTACTACTTTTTACAAACACATACATACAAACATTAAGTAATTCCATAAGCACTCCTTCACTCACACTTTTCATTGTCTGATCAGCTTTCCTCATCGCTACTCATGTTTTATTTTACATCCATCTTGGAATCTCAATCAAACTACACATTTTGTTGGAGGCAGTCTGGGATTTGAAAAGAAGACAGCTTAGCCAGGGCAGCTGCTGTAGTGCTAAAGACTGCAAAGGAAGGGATAAGGGCTGAGTCCCCACTGATGATGAAGTGGGACTGACCTGATCTCAAGCGTTTGCAGGGTTTTAAGTGTTTTATCTAAATACCTTGGACACCCCTGTGAAAAAAAGCCTGGCATGTTACATTCCTCCATGAGGGACCCTCAAGAGACTTTTTGGGAAAAATTACAGTCAAATGATCCTTCAGTAAACTTACTTTGTATATGCAACCACACAACAGGAAATCACATAAAAGGAAACAGACTTCGTGTGACCTTGAGGATTTATTAATCCCAGGCAGAGGTTTCAGCAATTTTCACCTATTCACGAGATCCTTGTCATTTTCATTCACTCATTCTCATCTCAAACATCCATCTCACTAATGCTTAAGCAGCAGGCTAGCTTATTAGTAGCTTACAAATTTCATCTTACATTTTACAAATAATTGAAAAAAAAAAAGTAATCAGCATTCAGCATATATATATATTAAATCAGCACTGATTATCATTTTCACAAATAGCTGTATCCAAGTCATGATAAATAGGATAAAGCCCTCCTTCATGTTTCCAGTATTATTTTCAAGATACGCTCAGATAACGTATCAATCTATCACATATTCAAATGAGAAAGCAGATGAGGTGGCTAAAGTCAAATGATTTTCATTCTTTTCTCAGCTCTCAAAGGCTGATGTGATTTGTCCAGCAAAACATTTCAAAAAAGTATAAAAAAACATCCAGATGTCTACAGCTGAAGGAGTTGGAATGGAGTGAAATTTACAAACTTATGGGGGCACGGGCAGTTTCTAGGTGTGCAGGTCCACCAACAACCATAGTAGCCACCCCAGTGCAGCCAGCAGAGAAACAACCCACCATAGGATTTTTTAGAAAACAGCCCTGAATGGAATGAGTGGTTATAATGTGCCTTACATTCAAATGAGTGCAGCATTCCTTTCTATTAATATTAGGCTGAGATCTCCTGTCAGGACTGAAAGATGAGCAACTCATCTCAGTACACTGGAGAGTTAGCTAGCCCTGGAAGAAGAAGAAAAGGCAGCAAAAGGAAAAGCAAGCAAAGTTTAGAGGGTCGAGAACTGCTCTGGCCCAAACCGTGTTGTGTGGGCCATGGCAGTGAGATTGTCCCCTCTTACTTTCAACTAAAGAGTCAGAAAATGACTCAGAGGGCAGGGTAAGGCAAGACAAGAGGGAGAAGGTGCAAGGTAGAGAGAATTATTCTTTACAACACAATCTGTTGAAAAACATTTTACAATCTGAGTGGACCCGGCAGAGCCAAACAGAAGCTCTGGAGAGACAAAATAAAGTCACTAGACTGGCTGAATAAGTTATTGATTGGCCTTTTCTCTTGGCAAAGGGTTGATCATTCATGTGGTCCAAAGTTGATAGTTGGCCAAAAGTCTAAGTGGTCATGCGATCCATAACTAGCCTAACTGTGAGAAACAATCTCAAACGCCTCACTGGCCAAAAAAGCAGACCTAGGAATTCATGTTTGCGGTTGATTCCCTGAATGATATTATCCCTCCCCCATCCTGGGTGTGTCTTTATTTTGGGGTGCCCAACTTCTTGGGAGTTCCTGGGCGCTTTTGCCAAAAATGACCAGGAATAGTAAAGGCGTCAACACTCATGGACATGGTTTTGGACGGGATGACAGTGAACTGCTTGCGGTCAGAGCTGTACTTGTAAATGGATTCAACCATCTCAGGTGAAATGATCCTGGGGCCAATCCCAGTGAGCCGTACCATCTCCTCAGTTTCAGGGTTCATGGTGTAAACTGCTCTAAACTGGCAGCTTGCATCTCTGAACAGGATCAGGAAGTGGTTGGCAGTGCTCTTCTCCATTTCCTGATGAGAGAGAGGCAGGTATAAATAAAAAACAATAAGAGTGAAGCAAATAGAGAATTCACTGTCACTAATAGACTAGTTATGGAGGTCGCCTTGTTGGACTCTGACACAAGCAGCATGGCTTACCTCGACAATCTTGTTTTTCTGTGGTTCATTAACTTTGCCAGCCAGACAGCAGCGAGTGATCGCATTGTGGATGATAAACTTGTTTGACTTGAAGCTTGGCTCCTTATAGAGCTTTGGCCCTGCCAGACACAACATGTACACATGGCAATGACTACACAACACAATCTTATTTACAATTATTTTTTTTATCACTCAGACTGCAACACTTTTCCTTACCTGTGTATTCTGGGATTGAAGCAGGGGAGGAAATAGTTGAGCCGTTCTCCCAGTCTTTCTCTCCGTTGTGAGCATTCATCCGCCCTGGAGACATTAGGCGGGAGGGAGAATGTGAACGGCTAGAGGGAAAAAGGAAAAAGAAAAGGGTTAAATCAGTATTTGGCATGTATTTTCATCAAGTGCACAGAGCTGATGTGGAGGGTTTTATGATTTGATTTGTGATAAGAACCATTATTGATCTGCACTGTTTCATATCATGTTATTTCAACAGCACCAACTACTTATGGCATTCCAACAAATCTTTCACACATACAGTATCAAAATATTAGCCCAGCAACACCAATCCTCTCCACTTCAATAACATTATTGTAGCTATTGTTATTAGAATCATCAGTTAGGATATACTGCAATTTCCAATAAAAACAACAAATACTTTTATTTTTGGCATTTAGCCATTGTTATTGTTTTTGCACTGTTTGTTTGTTTCTCCTTCCCTTTCTGCACCTCTCTCTACCCCTCATGACTCAATCACAGTCTCGGCAGATGGCTGTAAAACACAAGTCTGGTTCAGCCCAATAATTTTTCCTTTTTAGGCCCTTGCACACATTTTTGCAAGGGAACAATTCACGTGTATGTTTTGTTTTTGTTTTTTTTTCAAATCCATAGCTTGCTAATGCAAGCTTACCCACCAGCAATATTATATGGCAGAGCAAAAAAGGGCTTTTATGTTTTTAGACCACGGTCATTCTTCTCAAGTTTCATGTTCAGTTAGTTCACAACTGACCAGTGAAAGCACTCATCATTGGCATGTATGTCACAGTCAGTCAAAAGTTTCAACACGCTGGTGCATTTGTATCATGGCAGCCCATTTTATGTGACCAAAGTCATCAAACTGACAAGGATAATGAATTTAAAGACAAAATATGGAGTGGGATAGTATTGGAACTGCAGTGTGACGACAGTGGGTGTGTACTAAAGCTTCTACTGTTGTTAATAGTTGTTCGAGCCCAGCTCCGGATGTCACATGGCGATGTGTCCTTGGGCAAGACACCAAACCCCAAGTTGCTCCCACTGCTGCGTCAGTGGCGTGTAAATGGGCATAAAGGCCATGAATGAGTTAGTTGATACTGATGGACAACTGACATAGAAACTCCATCCATCAGTTAGTGAATGTGAGAACTAATGGGTGTGAATGGGTAGATGTGAAAGCTGCTATGAGTAGTCCAAGAGACTAGAAAAGCGCTATATAAGCTCAAGTCCATTGACCATTCCTGAAGCAGCTGTGGTGCTGTTTCAGCTCCTGACTTACACAGAAAATTCTCCTCTCCATTACGCAATCAGATGGAACCATTTAGTTTCTTTTTATTAAAATAAGCCCCAGGTTACTGTTACTTGATGTTGAGTCCAGTTTTGTTTTTGAGAATGTACAAAATGTACATGACTAAAACGTGTCACTTTTAACCCAAAGGTAAAGGGGCGTCAAAAATCCCCTTTGCAATATTTGCAGTTTGGTGCCGTTAATTCCAGTTGCCCTTTGAGTATAAAGACCTTTACAATGTGGGTTTTCCCTTACCACTTAAATTAGCTTCACGCTCACAGTGGATTAATGTTAAGTCTTTGAAAATCTTACAGCACAGAATGGTATGATACATTAGCTCTTTTAGTAAAACAGTACATTTAATAAATCAGCACTTCCATTGGGTTTGATGAACTGATTGACTTTCTGACTTAATTCTTGATTATGAGATGGTGTTGGTCCAAATGCTTTCAGTTTAAGGCTGTTTAATCTGCCTGCCATTTTCCAAGATAACACAAGCCATCATCACTGGTTAGCAGTTTCATCTCTAGGTTACCTTGGAGACTTCCTGACAGATAGACCTCCTGAGTCATTGGCCATGGATGACAGGTTCATGGTTGAGTGGGAGTAAACCTTGTTCAGCCTGGTTCCTAGAAAAAGAAAAGAAGGGATTGAAATGAATGACATTGAGAAAACATTCTCATAAGTTTGGGTAGTATGAGGGTAAACCTCTGGATTACATACCCATGTATCCTTTAGCAGGGCTATGAGAGAGGACAGAGTCATCCCTGAACACGGTCTTGGGTCTCTGCTTCTTGACACCACGGACTGTTGTGGGTTTTTGTCTTAGCACCTTGTCCAAGTCCTCCATGATCTTCAGCTGCTGCCTTCTCTCATACTCCTGCCTAGTAAATTCTCCTCTACGCTGAGGAGTCCCCTCTGGTGGTGGCGTGCGTGATGCTGGAGGGGTCCCTGGGGTTTGGGGTCTGTCGTCACCTTTATTACCCCATCCCTCAATAATCATCCACTGAGGTTTGCTGAAAAAAAAAAAAAACATGCAGACTGTAAGAAAACTTTAAGTTTGCTACATTAAGCAACCAACTTATAATAAACAAATTGGACTGATAGGACAAGTCATCTATGGCAACAAAATTCTGTAAAATTTACTAAACACAAATGCAGTAATATCTACTGTATAAGATGATCTTTAAGTGCTTATTTTACAGTCAAAAAGATGGCTGCAGCTTTTACATCAAAGCGTCCAGTTTGGGTTATGTACTGATTAGATTGTCATTGTAGCTGAATGCAAGTGGCAGCATTGCTGCTAAAATTGTGCTGAGGATCAGTAAAAGAAGAGATGGTTGGGGTTGGCACTACTTTTCAGCAGCATTTATCTCTCATAATATCATAATCCTGCATGACTTGCAGAAACACTCCTTGGCCAAAGCCATCTATTGAGAAGTGAACAGGTGAGCAGCGCTGTTGAGGGCTGTGGATCTGCAGTATGCTGAGAGTTTAACTACCACGACATAGCCAATATGGAAAAAACCCATGGTGCTACATTAGCAACACCTTAGTACAGAAACTGAATTATATGACTAAAGCAGGGTTACAAGTAATGTTTACTCTAGAAGCATCAATTAAATACAAGACATTAGATGCTACAGCATGTACATTATGATGAGCAAATAAAAAAATTGTCTCACTTTGACTCTTTTTCTTTTTCCTGCTCAAGCTTTCGCCTTTTCATTTCCTCTGCTCTCTTCTGCTGCTTCTCCAGCAAAGCTGCTCTTCGTTGGGCCATCTCATCCTCTGGGCGCTCCTGATCATCCTACAACAGGAATGAAAAGGTTTGGTTGTGCTGACCTTATCAAATAACTTATTTGAAATTGTGCATATATAAATGTTCAGTTGTATTCACCTTGAAGAAGAAACCAACTCCTTTCATGTCCTGCTCTGTTCGGTCACTCATGGAGTCAGAAACATCAGGTGCTTGGTCATCCTCCTCACCATCAATCCGCAAAGCAGAAAGTGAGATCTCTATCAAGCTGCTGCGTTTACTGTTCAACACACCTATAGGGGCGTCACTCTCGAAGGAGCACTCCGATGCAGCTCCAGAGCTGCAGGCCCCGCCCGGCAGCTCTTCCTTCCTCGCTGTGGGACCGTGTGAAAGCCCTGTCTCTAGGTCCATGCTAAATATGCTGTGGTCATCAATTGAACCGACTTCTGACATTGCGTCATCTGCAGCAGGACGGGAAATTGGAGTAGGTGTTTGGGCAGGGGTGAGTGTAGGTGTGGTAAAAGGGGATGGTCCAGATGAACGCAGCTCATCCAGGTCAGAGTCACCAATGGAGAATGATGATGAAGTCTGGACTTGGGATTGCCATGGATTTATGCGACGTAGGTGGGGGATGCGGTCCACATTTTGTGGTGGATTGAGAACCCTTGTCAGAGTTGGGGTCTTTGAATCCAAGGGTCGATTGTGTTGGTAGTGTTTGGGGCTTTTTGGTGGTGCAGACTGGGCTCTTCGTTGGACTCGTGGAGACTTAGGAGGGGTGGTGTAGTCTGTCATTTTGTGGGATGGAGATGAAGAGGAGGAGGCTGGATTTAAATCTCGGGTGGATTCCCGTGAGATGCGTGCGTGGGAAGGGGCAGGCGTGGAGGTTTTAGGGCTGGCTGGTATGACCCATGATTTGTTGCTGGAGGCAGCTGTTTTCTTCTTCATTAATTGGTTTTGCTGCTCAGTTAGTCGCTGCATGTCACTTTGTAAGGAGCTGAGAGCTGCTGTCAGCTTGGATACAGCATTGTTATAGTCCCCTAAAGGAGCTACCATTTTCTCCCCAGGTGTCCCAGGGCCTTTGTCTCCCGGTGTTGCTGCCTTATCTTTGGAGTGACTGGCTGGTTTATTAAACAAAGGACCTCCTTTGACATTGCCTTCCTTCTCCACTAAGGTGTGCTGTTCATCTTGTTCTTGCTCTTCCTCTTCCATTCGAGCCAGCCTTTCCTCTAATGTCAAACGAGACAAGTCTTCTTCTGTGGATGAGGTGCTGGTCAGGCCATTTCCTCCTTCCTCCTTCCCTTCATCTTCTTGTTGCTCTTTCTTAAGCTGCAAAAAGGCACTCTTTCCAAGTCTTTGCCTGTGTTTTGCGAAAATGGCCTCAATGCGTTTCTTTTGAGCTTCAATTGCCTTACGCTTTTCTTCAAGCCTGATACCCAGCTCAGACATTTCATTATTTAGTTGTGGGCTTTTTGGGCTTTCCTCTGACTTTTGCGCCCATGTGGTCATCTGAGGGGGAGAGGGGTCACTGGCTTTGGGGGAATCCAAAATTTGTTTCTTTTTGCGTTCTGCAAAGCTGGTCATCTTTACTCCACTATCAGATGTTTCTTTACCACGGCCAGTGGCAGACTGTGCACCAGCAGCTGGTGTGGCTGGAGTTGAGTGGGCCTTAGGAAGGTCCTCTGATGCATCGGAATCTACACTTCCATCTCTCAAGACTGAGTCGTCATCACGTGAACATTCAGAGGGGTTTCTATTGCGAGAGGGCTCCCTGGACTCACCAGTGGGTCTGTACATCATTCCTGAGCGTGTGGGAGCAGAGCAGCTGATGGGTGCCAAGTTGTTTTTATGTCTAGAACTCGCTGGGTCATCGGGGGAGTGGAGGTAGAAACCATCAGGGGCGCCATCAGGGTGCAAACGAGGCTCCATCTTGCTCTCGTTGTGGATAATTTGAAGAGCCTCTTCTATGGTGGGCAGTTCTCCTGGTTCGCTTGCTACAAGGCCATTCTCCTCTGCCAACTGTGGAATACTGGGTGTTTGGGTAGCCCAGGATGCCCTCTGTGGACCATTAGGACCTGATGGTTTGCCCAGCAAATGGCTCAGGTCTTCGGGAGGGGTGAAGGGTACCCGAGTCATGTTTTGGTTTGCTGGGTTAAGTTGATCTGAGCTTACAGAGCGGGTTATCACAGGGTTACCCATCACTATATCCACATCACTGTCCAGGCCAAAGGGGATGCTGAAGGATACTGCTGACAAGGGGCGGCTAGGAAGAGAACGAAAGAAATTTTGAGTATAGAGCAAATGAAATAAAAGAGAATTTTTCAGATGAAATAAATATACCTTAAAGGTTTCTTGCTCCATGTCTTTCCAACTCCCTCTATATGAGACATTGAGGTAGACTGAGTCAAAGATCCTGAGTATAACGGGACACACACAGACATGTAAAGGCATGCACACCACACAAGGATGCGCAAATCAAACAATACACCAATAAAACAAAAAAATTACAAAAGGGTAAAATATCCATAACAATAACAATGGATCACTATTATACAGACTTACAGACAAACACAAATACAGGAAAAATAACAAAGTGAAATAATAAAAACAAACATAAAGGCAAAAACAAAAGATCAAAACACAGGGATTTGATTTAATAGTGGATGCACAACAATTTGATCTCACCTGATGCAGGAGAGGAGATGGGGAGGAAAGGTTTCTTGAAGATAGATGGAGAGTTACTAGGAGGCAGAGAAATAATATTTTATGTTCAAACCTGTTCAGAAAAAAGTAATGGACTTGAAATAAATGAAGGAAAAACAAACTGAGAGAGCTTTCTCACCAGTCACCACTTAAGGTACTCGGTGTTGCTGCTGTGGATCCAAAACAGAAAACCCAAAAAAAGGTGATAAAAATATTTTCAAAGTTATAATTCATCTGTTGGGTTACGTGGTATAGCTTGAGGTTAACAAAATGTGTAGCTTACATAAAGTGTCTGTTGGTTGAACAAATTCTGGCCTTTGAACTTCAAACCAGTTGAGGAGCTCTGCTAGGAAACTCAGCAAGTTCAGCTAAAGAGGAAATCACACCATGAAACCAGGCATTAAGAAACAATACCAAAATGAAAAAGGTTTCAAAAACTTATTACAGTTAGTAACTGTTATTCATCAACCTGAAGCTCCTGTGGGGTGTAAAACATGTCTTCAAGTGCTAAATGGCAGCAGTTCCTCAGACAGCTATCACAGAATTCCTTGATGAACTGCAGGTTGTATAAACTGTCTGCTACAGACATGGGGTCCTTCATACAAACATCTAATGGAAAGGAAAACAAGCGTTATACCAACACTGTCACAAAAAAGTACAGACAGAAGTTGTTCATTATTATATGTGTGACTACCTTCAAGTCTAAGTAGGCCAGGGCAATAGTAATGTATGACTGCAGCAACAGCACAACCACTTGACAAGTCTTTGACT
>JBAMNC010000745.1:0-105000 GCA_037902135.1 Cetoscarus ocellatus | reverse complement strand
TTAAGATCTTGATTATTAAACACAATTACCAACTACATTTAGATTTGTGCATCACACGCTTTACTGTTATAAATACTTGTGGAATGTCAACATTCATACTTTGACAGCAAAGCAGAAAATAAAAATATATACCTAATATTAATAAGCAAAGCTGATAAATGACGAGAAATAACTTTACATTTTTGGAACAATCCTTTATCTCAATTATCTTGTTTGTAAAATCGTAGAAATCCAGAATTTTAACTTGAAGTGAAACTCAATTTATTGCTGAGTACTTTGAGATACCATTATATACAGTACCATTTTATGTCATTCCCCTCTTTTTGCAATAATTACTATAAGCACCAAAGCTGTAATTAAATTTCTTCCAAACCTTTGCAGATTTATAGAGCCTCAACCTGACACTGCCTCAGTTTAAAGTAGTACTGCAGGGGTGGTCAGCCTGGAGGGGGGAACTGTGTGGTTAGTAATTGGTTGGTAACATTATCCTATAAACAACTCTTTTTCCTTACTAGGTCAATGAATTTGGTGTATGATCCTTCTATCTTTATCTTTTCTATCTTTATCGCTTTCTGTTGCTACCCTTTGCAGTGCCAAAACCCTCTCTCTTAACTTATGGCCAACAAGGTCTTTTTTTTCAATGTTTTCTGGCCAACGGAGGGGACAGACCACTTGAAAACAGCACATTCCTGTCATGGGGCCACTTCTCCAATCTTTAGTTTTGAGCCTAATCTGTGTAAATCAGTGCCTGTTCCCTTTAACTGCTCACAAATTCCACTTTAGAGGCCAGAAAATTCTTGCTTTAACCTCTTATGTTGCCCCACATGGAGGCTGGTGGTAGTCCAGCTGTGTGCTTGAGCCCATTCTGCATGTCTGTCTACTCAACCCTGATGTAAAGTGCTGACTTGGGCAGACCCAGTGCTGGAGTGGGCAGGGTGGGCTATGCCAGCAAAGGCTTGTCAGATCTCATTGGGCCAAGCTCACTTGATGTGCTAAAGTCAGTCACTTGTAGCAGGGGTGCCCTGGCTGGTCTGCCCTCTTTCATTGTTGCCAAGACTGCTAAGATGTCTGTAACATGACTTAAATGACCAAAAGAAATGTCTGCAGTTCAGAAAGGGACAAAATAGCTTAGTTATCTGGTGTGGGATGTATTTTAGTCAAGCAACAACTTAGCAGATTTAGAACATTACTAAATAGGAAGGACTATAAAAACACTGTGAAGCAGGGCTGCTGATCCATTACATATTATATGATTAGAAGATCATGTTGTCACATGGAGGCAGCAGAAGCTTGAGCTGGAAGGACTTAGGCTAGGGAGCAGGAAGGTTGCTAGTTCATGTCCTAGACAGACCATTGCTATACAGCAGCTTGACAGCAGCCACACATAGACTATAGTGGAATACTGGAGCAAAGTCTGGCCCTTCTGTAGTTTGGTTGGCTTTTGCATTAGAATCCACAGCGCTCACCATACTGAAAATGCTGTCCAACACCGACGTGGGTCAATAAAATAACAGATTAAGAGGCGAGGCAGAGTCAGAACAGAAAAAGCCTTTAAAATCCTGATGGACAGCAACACCGCTAGCACCTTCATGTGCATCTGCTTTCACTTACATCTTTCCATCAGAGCATGAGTAATGATAACTGGTAAATGGTCCTGAGCTTACATAGTTCTTTTCTAGTCTTTCAACTCAAAGTTCTTTCACATATATTTACTCTCCTATTCGCTCACTGAGTGTTGAAGTTTCTATGTTAGTTATCAGCATTTAAAACCACATTAACTCCATTTATTATGCATTTTCTTGCCACTGATGCAGCAATGGGAGCAACTTGGGGCTAAGCATCTTAGCCAAAGAATACATCATCATGTGACAGATGGAGCTGGGCTCGAACCAGCAACTGTTCAATTATTGGAGGAGAGTAATATGAGAATAAGCCACCGACATCCAGGATCCTATTTTACATTTGTCTGAAATCCTGGCCTATGTGTTTGAGTGTTCAGAAACACATTATAAAAAAAAAAATTCCATCATGGGATTAAAAAAGTCTAAACACACATAGACATAAAATAATAGAATCCTGATCAAACTTATGTTATTGTTTACTATGTGTGTGGCTAATTCAGTCTGATGAAAACGGACAGGCTGGAGATTTTGTTTGTGTGGTATTAACATATTTTTGCATTTAGCCACTAAGTATAATCATAGGTTTGAGCTTTTGTTACAATGTGAAAAGAGATAGAGTGGCTGACGGGGTAAAAAGGAAACAGACATAAAAGAAGAGTAGGCCTAGGGAGAGTGGCCAGCCCTGTTGTTGTACAGTACTTATTCAGATGGGAATGTAGCTGGGTAATCATGACAAAAAGTGCAGAGTGACAGGGAAAGAAGGGGGGCGGCCGGTGGATTTGCCTTTGCAGACCTAGGAGAGCTTGCTAAGCTAAATCACAAGTCTCCCTAATGAGAGGGGAGAGAGGAGCAACTCATGAACACCCAGCACAGAGCCTGCCAGGTCACCATAACAACCAACCATCTGACCCACAATGCATCTCAACACAAGCCTGACCGCAGCACTGCTCTGTGCAGTGGCTTAGTAGTGGCTCTCTGCTCAAAAACATCCAGCAAGCAAACACTTGGCACCTCTAAGATGAATGTTACCAAGAAAGGGGGAAAAAATGATCATAACGATACCTAACAATGCCAACAACTGGTGTGGAGACAGTGACCTCAAAGGTATCTTTTGGATCATTAAGTGAGATTATGATGAGGGTAAAATCAGATTATGTCTGAAATATGACTTAACCCCCACCATGCCTGGTGCTTACTGAGGGGGAGACAAACAGGGGGATCAGACAGGTCTGGGGCCCTGTAGGGGATTTAAGACATGAGACTCTCACAAACACATGATTATATGAACAACTGTATGTATCCACTGACTGTCCCATGAGCAATATCGGTCTAGAATAACTTAGCAACAAAATACTCTAAGGTAAAATATACAAATCAATGTTACTTTGTGTTAGATCATAAAAGTCTCAAAGCAAAATAGACGGTGCAAGATGATGGTCAGTGTTTCTGATAGTCTGTCACTTCTATTTTCAACTAAGCTCCTGACTGATGCTCACTTGACCAGAAACTTGCCAACACAGCAGTGTGATTTAAGACAAAGTGTCAGTCAGTGACTATCCAAAACCAACAGGGAACCAGGAAGAGGGTTAGTTGAATTATGGCTACATGACTAACTTTGTCAGTGTGGGAACAAACGTTTGAATCTGACAGTAATGTGGTCAAAATCAGTACGTTTAAAACAAACCATTACAAGTCTAAATTTGATGAATAGATTACAGAGACATGTTGGTTGCATAGTAAATCAGTGGTCATCTCTGGTGTGTCACCTAATCATGGATGATGACGTTCAGTCTGCGTAGCAGATTATCTTTAATCTAGGCTGGGCCCCCTCCAGAGGGACAGTTACCATTAGGGCAAGTACACACTCGCTGCAAGAAGGGGGTTGGAGTAGCAGGAGGGGGCATTGCTCAGATCAGAAGATGTTGTAAATGGTAAATAGACTTGAGTCTGTATAGCGCTTTTCTAGTTGTCTGAATCCTCAAAACACTTTTACACTGTAGGTCACCCCAGCTCATTCACACCCATACACAACCACTGATGGTTGAATTGTCCGTCTCAGTTGTTCATCAGTCTTGACTAATCATGATCTTCTTTAAAGGCCTACGCAACGGTGGGAGTAATTCAGGAAAATGTGGAGTTAAACTGTCCAAGGGCACGTTGACATCTGACAGCAGGTGCTTGCAGGGGGCGTGAACCATTGATCTTTTTACTAGAAGAAAAAGCAACTTACCGAGTCACGAACGTGCCAGCAACTAGGGTTGGAAATCAGTAAGACTTTATCGATACCAATGCCATTAATGATTCTGCTAATCGATCTGATTCTTTAACGAATCCCTGAACAATTCCTTCTCATTTTCTGTGTGAGCAAAAGTTGGCAGTGGCAACAATGTCAAACTGATGACAATCCTGATATTGAATCTTCTGCTGCACAGATGAATGCTTATGCAAGTCGCTGGTGATTCCACTTACTGAAAGTTGTTCACAGTGTCTTTTTGATGAAAATTAAGCCACAGTTTTTACCACTTCCATCTTCTGTCTGCCAAGATTTTTGACTTCTTTATCATTTCTATTGACTGTAAAAGGAGAAATGATAAGCAAAAACACTAATGGTATTGACTCATTGAGAGAGTTGTTTGCGATTTTCAACTGGAATTGTATTTAGGTTCCCATCCCTGCCAGCAACAGGGCTTTACTCTGGATTACTCTGACCGATAAAGAATGTAGTTGTAGCTTAATTTACATAGGCAGTGCCACAGACTCAGTGTCTTGAGGACTTCACTAAATAATACATGTTAAACCTTAACATTTGTAGCACCTTTCTAATAAACTAACAACTCCATGCACTGTAACATCATGAGTCACACCAACCCGATCACAAACTGATGTTTAGCGTTTCTGTGTTTTTTATGAGCAAATCTCATTCATTCATTTCATATCCCTTAGGCGGCAGTAGCTCAGTCTGTAAGGACTTGGGTTGGGGATCGACGGGTGGCTGGTTCAAGTCCCAACTGGACCATGTTTGGAAGTTGGTTTGGTAGCTGGAGAGGTGCCAGCTGACTTCCTGGGCACTGCCAAAGTGCCCTTGAGCAAGGCATTGAACCCCAAAAACTGCTCGGTAGCGCTTCTTCAGGAGCAGCAAGCCATCACTCTGACATCGCTCCATTAATGCATGATCATAGGACCTGTTTGCATGTGCATGTGCATTTCAGCCTGTATTTGTGTAGCATGTTTCAACAGAGTGTAAAGAATGAAATTTCCCCATGAGGGACTAATAAAGGATGACTTTCTTTCTTTCTTTTTCTTTCTTTACAACACCACTGACTGCAGTCAAGTGCCTTGTCCAAGGAAACATTGACATGTGACTGCAAGATAGCGCTCAAACTCTGTTTTACCTTTCAATTGTCAGACAAGCATCTCTCCCAACTAAGCCACAGCCATAAACATTTAAGTGGGGCTGACCAATTACATAAACTGAATTAATTATATTTTTTTATCAAATAAAAGATAATACCACACCAGTATATTGTCTTTCCAGTAGTTATCACTTCCATAAAATGTTTTTCATGAGATACATTGTTTCGTGAGCTCAATTAAGCAAAATAAGTAACACCACTAAATTCTACTCAACCGTTCTTTATTTTAGAACTAAGGGGTCTTAAGAGAGAAAGTAGAGGCTCAAATTACTTTTGTCTCTGATAAAACATCTTAAACCAACATTTCCCAGACTGAATATATTTGAGTTTTACAATGGCATAACAAGATTTCTAAATGGGATCAAGTCTATAGGGGAATTTTATCATTTGACGGAAATAAAATTATTGTGTGGTATTTTATAAGTGTTAAGTGTGCTATGATAGTTTTTGCCCTATTTTTGTTGTAGTACACAAGAACTGTGCAGTTTAATAGAGAGTACATATTTGCCACTGTGTCCTGCAGCTACTCGAGCCAGAATCAGAATCTTCTTTAGGTTGGGGTAAATCTTAATCTCTGGAATCATGAATGTACTGGACTCAAATGATCTCAGCACACAGTAGCAAACATATTGGATGTGTTTTGCATGCATAACAAATAAATAAGAAAAATGGCTCTGAAGGCATAACTGCATTCTTTTATGCTATTGCACTGTATATTGTTTACTTTTTATGTTTGAAGTTTTCATGTACAGCAGTGCTGCAGCATATTACTGCTACTCCAAAGCTGTTTATCGGCCAAGACCCACATTGATGCTACATCCTTCTAATGCTGCTGCAGCATGACCCAATTTCTTAGCTTGCCACACAGTAGCTAGTTGCTACCATGCTAGTCAGCAGCAGACAGCAGCTTACGGAGCAGCATAGGGCCAAGCAGTGGCAGGAAGTCTCTTACACTCAAGCAGCAAATGGCAAATGCTGTATTATGAGTAACAGCCAAATTTCAAGATTAGAGATTAGGATTTGTAGTTGAGGTAGTTTGTGGTCTGGTTTGGAAGCATCGACCAGAACTGAGGTGCATGCCAGCAGACAAATTCAGCCATATACAAAACAAAGAGTCACCATAGATTAAAAAGCACCACAGAGGCATTAGGCAAGTGAACAGATGTTATAGTGATGTTCAAGAATCAAAGTATTACCTCTACATTAACTTTAAAGATGAGAGATGCCCTAATCAGTTTTTTGCTGCCTATGTTGATCACCAATCATGCCTGACTGAGACAAGCTAAACCATTATCAATCATGCTTTGTTTAGTTAAGATAACTGGTTGGTTTTCTGCTCAACAGAGCACTAAAAACAGTGTAAGAGGCAATGCAACTTATATCTTACAGAATAAACTACTGAATAAAATAGTGTGATGATTGATTCATCATTTGTGTTTATTTTAGGTGAATTAACATACCACCTCAAAAAATGTAGCTTTTCAAACAGGCTTCACGGTGATATTAGTAAGGCATGCAGAATATTACATTTTTGAAGAAATCCAATATGCTTATATTTATTAACTCATTATCGCTGATACCAGTATTGATAGATATTTTTTTGTCAAGAGTAAGAGCTCCAATTCACTTTATTTGAACAGTTCCTTTCATGGCAACAGCCTACTACTGGACAATACCAGTCACCCACTGCACACTGTCACCCAGAGGAGCCTGTTTAGCCCAAGACTGCTCCTTCCCAAGTGCAGGACCAACAGACTGAGAAACTCTTTTGTCCCTCAGGCCATCAGACTGTACAACTCCTCACCAGGGGGGAGGAGGAGTAACAGGAAGATAAAAGATGGGAAGGAGCAGTAGCCAGCCTGTAGACATATTCATTTATTTTTATTTATTTATATTTTTGTTTATATGTATCATGTTATTTATCTTTCTATGTACTTTTCAAATGCTATTGGAATATTAATTTCCCTGAGGGAGTTTCCCAAAAGGAATTAATAAAGTTCAATCTAAATTAATCTACTTGTGTTTGAAATCGATGTGAGCCAAGAAAAAAAAAAATACCATTCTATTCTTGTATTTATACCTTTGATTTATAAAAGTGGACACTGAGTGACAATGAGGTAATGGTGCATTTGTTAATTCAGCTATTATGTCAATACAGGGGATATATAAGCCCAACTTTCCTGTCAAAATATCGGCTCTAAATAATGGCACATGTACCTGCTGATAATTAATTATCTGCTGATATTGATACTGTTCTAACTATATTGTGCATCTCTTATAACAGTCTCATAATCAAAAGCAGGTAGTCTCACAGCACTTAGTTACTTCATGCAATCTCAACAATTTTTCCATATTGATAAAATGAACAGTTTTCACCTCCAAACAGCTCTGTTTATTCAAGTTTCAAGCCAAAACTTATATTTCTTTTTTAAAATTCCATGTAAGTATATCAGGCACTATCCTAGGCCAACATAGACTCTTCATAATGTTCCTGACTTGACCTAAAATGCATCAGAATATCTTGTTGTGTCATCATTAAGTTAGCCAATTAGCTTTAATCCTGCTGGGCTCAACACAGGTTTCAGCACAGACTTTTACCCCAGAATCATATTTAAACAAACAGGACTGGAAACAAAGCTTTGTGGATTCTTCTGCAATTCCTGTGAGTGGGTGACAGAGTCCACAAAAGCAGCGGCAGACGAACAGACAAGTTTGTCTAACAACTCTAGGATGCTGCCCAGAGTGTTAAACACAGGTGATCAAATCTGTGACTACAGGCATTTATTTCAATCAGCCAATCATATATTTTGAAAGACAATCAGCCAATAATGATTAATTCCAAATAAATCAGAGTTCCTCTACTGAAGGTGTCAACTGTGAGAAAAAGAATGAGGGATTAAAAAAACATGATGTGAACTGGGATTCAGAACAAAAGGGAAGGATTTGTGTGGAATGCTACAGATAAAGATTTAAGAGGGAATATACAAGGAATGTAATAAGAGCGAAAAACAAAATTACTTATGTGGGTAAAAATTATTCCAGAAATGTAAATTGCTTTTGAAAACAGAAAAGTTATTAAACTTAAAGAATAATTCACAATAAGGTAGGGATGGGAATTAATATGATTTTATCGATACCAAGGCTATTAACGATCCTGCTAATCGATTCAATTCTTTAACGATTCCCTTATTGATTCCTGCAGATTTTCCGTGTGGGCAAATGTTGGCCTGTAGATTTTCAGTGGCAACAATGTCAAACACACATGTCACAGCATAGATAACTGCTTCTGCAAGTTGCTTGTGTTTCCACTCACTTATGGTTGTGCAGTAGGCGCCTTTCGTAAAAATTAAGCCACAATTATGACCGCTTCTGAACCCTGTCAGTGGAAGGAATTGATAAGGGAATTGATTAGCAAAAAGACTTATGATATTGACACTTTGATGGAGCTGTTAACGATTCTCAACTGGAATTGGTTTTCGATTCCCATCCCTAAAATCAAGCAACCCTCTGTACTCCACATTTGGGATTAAAACATGAGCTGGGAGAAGGCAGAGAAGGGAGAGAGAGAGAGAGAGATCGATTTCAGGGGCTAAGAGCACAAACTGGTTTGTCTTGATTTAACTCACCAAGCCGGTCTATAGTGTTCTCTAAACATGGATTCTAAAGTTTCACTAGAACTGCTTAGCCATTGTTCAGAAAGTGATCTGGACAATATAGCTCATCTTGACACTCCCTCCCTCTCACAACCTTGAATTACAGACGTAATCCCTTGTGCCACAATGACTGCCCTGCTCTTAGTAGCAAGATCCATTCATCCTCTAAGATCAGCTGATGGCATAGTGATAGAGCTGGGGTGAATGAGAGTCTTTTGATGTTCATCTGTCCCAATTATCAAAGTAAAAACATCCCTTCATCGAAAAAGAGGCCCACTCAAACCCTCTGCTTTTCTAGACACATATTTTGTAGGTAATTTTTTGTCAGAAGAGGCGGCCTTCACTCTTAAGGGTGACAGGCACAGAGTCTCACACAAAAATCCCTTTTCTTCATGACAAAAATGTCAGACAGATTTATTTGCTTTAATAACAACCTCTGCAATGTTTCAGTTACATTACCATTTTGATGGGTTTATGCTGAAGGTCTGCATCAGTCACTGGTGTGTCCTGTTCTTTGGAGAGAAGTCCTTTCTGAGTGAGGAGCTGCAACAGGGCAGCATTATCTTTGGGCTGTGCCTCGGCTCCAGTGCCACCCTGTATTAGGCTGTAGGTGCGACAGTAAAGCTCTGAGGACTGCAGGAGGCGTGTGACAGGTGGTTTAAGGTGCTCCTGCTCATATTGGTCACAGTAGAAGGGGTCACGCAGCTCTGCAGGTACATTCTCTACCAAGAGATGAGACATGAAGACACAGTAAGACAAGTTCCTGGAACAAAGACATGTATTTATCATTTTTATCAAAGAGCATTTTCAACAGTTTTAGTGGTGTTGGTTTAAAATCTGCTTTCTGACTGGTCCAGAGGCAGATTAAGACAGATTGTGTATTCCCTACAACTATAATCATACGAGTGAGTAGAGCAGAGCAAGCATCAAGGTCAGTGGGGCATGAGGAGCTCAGAGGTTGGCATCTGCACACAATAAGATGATCTGCATCATGTCCTTCCCCTTCAATACCCTTGTTAAATTTTTACATTTATTTCCAGTGAAAATGGCAATTTAAGATCTCCACAAAGGTTATTCCTCATCACAACAGAAAGAAGACAAACATCATTACATATGCCTTGAAATTACAAAACATCAGACCCCCTCTGTTAAACTGGTTCCCCTACACCCAGATCAAATGAGAAGCAAAGTCAAATGACTGCTTCCCTGTGCAAAAGTAGTTAAGTACTGTTTTTAAATGACCTATAGGGGAAGAAGAGCCCCAATACCTGCCGTCTGCCTTCAAGGAGAAAGGAGAAACTAAAGAGAGTATAAGATGAGCTTGCCAGTGACAAAAAGGAGGTTTCACCATGTTGTTGTATCATTATACAGTCATGTAATCAATCTCCTGACATCAGACATCAAAACAAAATGCCCAGCTTTAGAAGTTGGACAATGCCCTGTTCTCTGTCTAACCCTCTCCATAGATAATGGCTACAGTTGTCAGACAATATTGTCAGTCACACCTCCTGTTCTGTTTTGTTTGTGATGTGCTCCTGTGTGCTGAAACTACACTGCTGACTTGAACACTGTAAACAGGGTGACACTCCAACCAAAATAAACAACTTCAGTCTTTGGTATGAAAGCCTTCCAACGAATGCACATCAGGAAAAAATGTAGAAAACCTTCCCAGAGAATGCAAAGCAGGATGCAAATGCCCCAAACTTAGTGTGATAAGTGGGACAGATATGAGCAGTTTCTCTGCACGAAAGTCAAGCCAAAAGATATGACTTTGAGTCTCAATGTCAGTAGAAAGAAACTATACAGCTTAAGGTTTGTTAATCCTTAAAAATAATAATTAAAAACCTGATTTAGGCATATAGGGCATATTATAAAAATTAAATAAATGGGTGACATAAAATGGACAAGTTGACTGCATTCAAGCACAGAAGAAGATAATCCCTCCATTACAGTAACAATAGACCTCCTGGGAAGTATTTTGATTAAAAACACCAGCTTGTGTGTTTGCAAACATGGCGCAATAGCCTCCATGTCACTTTCACAGGTCACAAGGTCAGTGCTTATCTTATGGGTAGAGCAAGGTACAAGCATAATGAGTGAACATAACAGTTGCTCTTCAAAAAGTGGGATCCATGAAAGAATTTGTCATTAACTTCAAGGTTTTTTGTACAAAGGGATTTGATCCTTGTCAGCTGAAGGAGCTTTGCTGTACCTGACCTCTTCACTATGCACGCAGAAGAAAAGCAAACTACAGTGTTCTCTAAGGAGTGTCACACTGTTGATTTTAACAAAAATGCAAAATGAAAAGATCACAGAGCAATTTTACTAATGTGCAATATTAATTTAAAATGTAGTTATGTTTATCATAGTATGAGAAACGGCAGCAGCTTACTGTCTTGATTATTTCATGTTCTGCTCTTGCTTTTATCTGTACTGAGCAACACTGCCTGAATTGCCCACTGATAAGATGAGCCATGTGTCCCTCTCCTCCACTGGCTGATTGGGCCTATGAGCTGGTTATGGCATATCTGGTGGTTATCAACAGATACAAAGAAGCACTTTTTTTCATCAAGTATTTTTTTTTTTTTCCTAATTTTCCCCTTTTCGGACAGCATTAAATAACAAGATCTCAGCCTCTTCTGATGTTTTAGAGGCTTGTTTGGGATAATTAGCCATTACCACCATGTGGGGAAAAGGATCAAAACAGATGGCTGTCGTATCAGTTTAGAACAAAGTACTCACTGCTTTACTGCCCGAAAAAGTAGCAGCGTTGAGAGTAACCAACCTTATTGTACATGTGACAGAAAGAAGAAAGATTTTACAAACAAACTCAAACCCTTAAGCATGGCAGAGTAAATATGTTGAATTCTACAAAAACTGAACTTTTATTGTTTTAGCCTCCTTGTGACATCACAATAAGTAATTATAATAATCCCTGCCCCTCACCAATCAAAGATCTCCTCCCACTGCCATGGAAGCACACAGCTATTACGTTCATGGGAAGAGAGAAGTGGAGCAAACACACACCAAACAGAGGGTCCTGAGCCTGTTTACAGCTGGTTTGTATGGGTCAAAAACCTTCATTAGTGATTTTGTAATACATTTAGACCAAAGCACAGCATAGGCCACAGTGGGCTAAGTAAAAGGTAAAAAAGTACAATTTAGAGGCTTGTATCTAACAAATAAAAATCATTTTTAAGATGCATAAATAGCAGTAATCACTAATAAGCCTAACCTGAACTGTTCCATCTAAATAGCTTACGATCAGAACACAATGTACTGTATGTAGGAGTTTCACTTGTTAGTTTATTTAATTTAAAGATCCAACATTTGACTGCGAGTGCTTCAAAGGAACATGACAAGCAATTCGTATAAGAACCCCTAACCCTCTTTACATAAACACGTCCACTTACCATTATAATGAGATTCCTAACAGCCCTGTGCATCGTGTAAAACATCACTACACACAGCATGAGGGGATTTGAATTGTAATAGCCTAAATGGTATCAAGGATCAGTGTTAACAGAGGCACGACCCATAGAAGCACAGGGTGGATATGCTGTGGGTGCACTACAGAAAAAGAGTGAAGGATGCATTTATCTTCCAAGTTTCTGCTTTGCACGTGTCCTCGAATTAACTTTCCACTATCTCGCAATACGCTCTATAACCTCCTAAGGTCTTTCACATACCCATTTGGTTTGGCAATTGACCCCTCTTTATTATATTGCACCAAACTGTCTTGAAAAGAGCTGTTCAACTTTATTTATTTCAGACAATGGACTAACACTAGTTGTCTCGGTGTGCTAATAGTGATTCCTATCACTAGGATAAATAATCATAGCAAGGTCACATCCTCCTCAGGTCCTATTCTCTTGTTGACTCACCATAGTTACAATGGTTGAAAAAGGATGAGTAATTATTCCAGTAGGATTTCAGTGTGAAGCCTGGGACTTTGGAACTAGGTGGAGCAAATTATGGCTCAGGGGAGTTTGGAAATAATGCTCAAAAGAGTGAGGAACAAAACTGAGAATAAATGGGCAAGTAAGGGTCCAGCATTAGGATACATTCAGCCACCTTCAAATAGCCTGTTGTCAGTAGTTGCTACAACTTCAAGGCCATTTTATTTATTACATCCTTTTCAAACAACCTCTTTTACCTGTCCTCTTATTAAAAAGAACATCACTGAAATATAAGGGCATTAAGGAAGACTACAAAACATTGGTACTAAATAACTTAAAATCCATCAACAAGTCCTACATTACAAATAAGCTGATAAAATGACAAAATCAAAATAGGACTTGCATGGGTAATTACCTCCACCAAGTAGGTCATGTTTATGTCTGCATTGTCAGTTTGTCCGTCCACCTGTGAGCAAGTTCATCCAAAAGGTCCCAACTAAATGTGATGCCATTTTCTGGGAATTAGTTGATGGCACATGGAAGAAGTGAATAGATTTTGGGTGGTGATCCAAATGTGGATGTGGATCCTAGAATTTTTTACAAGATTTTTTAACATTGTAGAGCTTTGTGCACTTGGAACACTTTTAATTTGGCTATAATATATATATATATATATATATATATATATATATATACATATATACATACATATATACATACATACATACATACATATATATATATATATTGTGTGTGTTCAGTTCTCTAAAAACATTATACTAAATGTTTTTGTTAAAGTATATGAGAACAAATGGTGACAACATTTAGGTCAGAGAACATCATAATTGCATAGCTATTCATCAAAATCTGTGTACATGAGCGTAATTTTGTTTTTGATTCATGTTAACTATTAGGCTCTTTTCAGCTGTCATTAAATTAATAATTAAGACCAAGATTATTGACATTAACCCTTCCAAATGAACAACTGATTGTTTTTCAATGGAATCCAGGTCCATGTGAAAATTCATCTTGTATTGTGACAACTCGGAGATTAAGTATGTGGACTATTGTCAGCAGTGGGTTAACTGACCTGGAAGAGCTGAGGACCAGATGACCCCATCTGCCTCCTACTGTACTCTCTGTTGTTGTATTCATTTGAGTACTGAGGAGAAGAGTTGATGGTGTCACTTAAACTTGCTAGAAAACTACCTTAAAACATTAGGACTGTTTTGGCCCTTACATTCATGTTGCTTTATGGAGAGTGACTTTGACCAGAGGGTGTGGTTGAGGTGTTGAGCACACAGAGGCTGTATCAGTCTATAGTCCTGGACTAAAGCACTGCCTGAAATGGTGTAACATGCAAGCAATGTTTACAAACCAAATAGCATAAAGAGGGGGAAACACTACAGCATTACCTTCTCAAAACTGTTTGGAAATTGAAACATTTACCATCAACCACTAGGTTCATACTGACACAAACGAGCCAAGAATGCGAATGTGTTTTTATTTCCACTGTCCTCTTGTATTGTAGTTAACATATGTCACCAATGATTGCTTGAATAGTTTTAATAGAGTGTACTCTTTGGATAAACTAAATGTCATCATGGCCTTTCCTCACATAGAAGTTCTGGGTGTATTATTTGTGAGATCTAATCTTTACCTGATAGGACTTGTTATCACCCAGGGTCAACGCAAGACTAGGGCTGTTTAAAACCTGACTCAATAAACACCAGACAAAACTATTCCTAAAGATGCTTCTGCTCTTTCACCTTGCAAAGCACCTGGATTTGCCAGATTCCATGTCTCTCATTAGGCACTTCAATCTAGCAAAGCATCAAGCTAAAGCGATTGTTCCTGGTCAGTTTGTCAGTGTCTTTGTAGGGTCAAAGGGGCAGCAGCTTGGACAGTGGGTTTGTTGTGCTTTAAGGTAAAAGTGTCTACAATCCTCAGGCTTGCCTGAAATCAATTTGACACAGAAAACTTTTGTTTAACCACCTTCAAGTTTTTCCATGACAAGTTCTGCAATCCCAATCGGTCTTTATGGGTTGTTGCCCAGATGGACTTGAAATATAACTAGGAATGCACAATATTGGGATTTAGTCAATATCCAACATAGCGATATTTTCAAATTCATTATCCCCAATACCGATTTATTTTTTTAGTCAGGACCACAAAGCCTCCACTTTACTAAAGTGACCTGTTTCATTAATGTTTATTGTCCAATTGGGTTAGAAATAGATGTGAAACAAGAAATATAACATTTTATTCTTCAATAAGGAAAACCATTATGGTACATTTATATATTCCGCCAATATTACTGATAATATAGGATATGTACAACCAATTTGTACCTGCAAAATACTAGCTGTAAATATTGGGAAAATATTTCATATCTGCAGATACAGATATTGCTCCTTTAATGTTGTGTATCCCTAAATATATCCCTTGGATAATTGAATCAGTCCATCTGGTGTGACAGGTTATCTGCTCTTTGCAACTTCATTATTTTCTTTGCTAAGAGACTTTTGCATCACAGAGACTGTATGAAGATTACCCAAGCCTACATTGACGTCTGTAAACGATTAAAAGAAAGCCTTTAAAAACCTGAAACAGGTTCATCCTTGTTTACTAAAAGTGTAGACTACAATTAGCCAATACATGGATCTATTTAATCCGGAATGTGATTTGGGAGACAAGTTGTTTTTCCATCTACCTCTGTGGGACTGTCACAAAAGTGAGGAATAGCAATGGAAACCATGTTCGCTGCTTAGCATGTCAGAGCAGTTAAACCGGATTAAAAACATACCCAATAGTCTGCAGTTTGTGACTGAAGCCTGGCGACTAGAAATACGACGAAATGGGTTGGCGTGATAAGGCCTAGGGAGGAGGCCCGTTTCTGTGACACACATTTAGCATGAAAATGTGACCACACATAGAGGGAGAACAAATGTGTCCGAGTCAAAAATGCATACTGTGAATGGTCCCCCTTTCATATGCTGCTCTTTGTGCTGAAAATCGCTGAGCTACACTACCCACCACAGTTTCCCGACACGCATGTGCTTTTGGCAAGAGCAGAAAAAATGTATAAATATAAGACACAGCTGGACAACACAAGGGTGTTGATCTTGTACTAGCCTCTTTAAACAAAAATATAACTCACCAGGCCTGCATCCTAAAGTGAAACCTACCTGCACTCCCGTAGGACTTTGCCAATAGCCATCCAACACTTGCGCATATTTTTGCTTTAGTACAGTCATACAAATCCAGTGGCTTTATGTCTGGAACTACAGAAGTCTTCCTCATGGTAGGGGAGTCCACCATAGCGAGTCAGCAAAAATGGAAAGGATTCTGGCAAAAGAGGCTACAAAAAGTATAGAAAATATTCAAGCAACCATTCTTAAAGCCGACGTTTCCACACGACACCAGGGCTGTGAATACGAATGTGAGTAGGGATTTTGTCCGGAAAATATCCGGCCCGGAGCTGCTTCCAATCTTGATATGGTCCTTTTCTGAGGCTTTTAAAACACAAAGCCACTGTCCAGTTATTCTCTGGGGCCAGCAAAGCCCCAACGTACCGGGTTGATAAAGAAAATTGTACAATTCCTCTCGTTTTTGCCCTTCTTGGTCCGCATTGCTGTGTACTCAGTTTACTGTATGCTGCTCCACAGAGCTTCGGCGCTGACTGACTACCTGGAGCTCCATACTGGCATCACTCAGTCATCTCGCCGTCCAATAGAAACTCAGCTCCAGAAAAGAGGGCGGGACCTTCCTGTGTGGACACAGACAGCAGGTAGAGGTGTGCTGTGACTTCAGCTACAAGTTGTTCATCAGCCGACACACTTTATGCCCACATGTGTACGTAAGTCCGATGCCAGGGGTGAGAACACAGAGATACTGCAGTACAAGTAGGCTGCAGTCAGGGGCGCTACTTAGAAATCCTAGGTCCTATGGAAAAGATACCTCATAGTGCCGTACACTAACCAGCTCTGAACAGTTTTTTAAACCAAGCATCTACAATATAAACCAAACTGATTAATAAATATGTGACACGTATTTTTAATAGGACACTTATAATTACTATTGCCATGTTAATCTGTTTAAAGATGCAAACACAATCCAAACAGTTGAGAAACACTCACCTTTAGTGAATAAACTTATGTACTGTACTGAACCCTTTAAACTCTGTAAAAGATTTAAAAAAAAAAAGATTTTATGTTTGTCTTCTCCTGTAACCTGCCTTTCCTAAAGACCCAAATATTTAACATGCTGGTTGAGAAAACAAAATACTGATATCCTCTAACATGTTTAAAAGGGCCTCATTTATTATTTAGAAACAAATATTTTTGGGGTGTACAGATGCAAAATATGCCTGAATATAACTTTTTGCAATTAAAAACAAGAAAAAGTTTAAAGACCTATGGTGAAAAGTTGGTCAATTATATGTAAAGAAAAACATACTGATGATATAATATTTTTAAGGGCCCCTGTCAGACATGTGCCCCTAGAATTGTTCTAACTCTCCCCCATTTATGGCCCCGTGGTTATAATTAACCAAATTTGATCAACTATTACTCAAGCACAAGTAAAAGTAACATTATATGAATCTACCCAAGTAATATTACAAGTCGTTAGTTTAAATGCACTCAAAGTATTTTGAGCACACTTACTATACTCTGTGCAGTTTGAAGTATAACGTCATTTGACTCAAACAATATAACCAAATAAGTAATTTCCTGTATTTATAAAAATAGAAGTGAAACATTTAAACATATTAGATGAATTGTACTGTGTATGTTCTGTGAACCACCAAACTACTCTGTATTAGACCAAATAAATGTAACCTTAAAAAACCTAATAAATAATGAAACATTTTTCCTTTACGAATATAAAATTCACCGAAATTACAAAACCCAAATTCCAGTGAAATTGGTACATTGTGTAAAATGTAAATAAAAATAGAATACAATGATCTGCAAATCATTTTTGTTCTGCATTCAACTGAAAACATTTTTTTTTTTTTTTTATCAGATATTCACTCATCTTGAAATTGAAGCCTGCAAATCTTTCAAAGTAGCTGGGACAGGGGCAACAAAAGATGAGAAAAGTTGAAGGATGCTGAAAAACACTTGTTTGGAACATTCCAGCATTTGAAACGGGTTAATTATAAACTGGTGAGTGTCATGATTGGGTATAAAAGGACTGTCACCAAAGGGCTCAGCCACCTACTAGCAAGGATGTGATGAGGTTCACATCTTTGTGAGCATCTGCACGAGAACATGGTCCAACAGTTAGAGAATGTTTCTCAACGTACAATTGCAAGGTTAATTTAGGGATTTTGTCCTGTGAAGCCCATAATATAATCACAAGATTCAAAGAGTTCAGAGAAATCTCTGCATGAAAGTGGCACGGCTGAAACTAAAATTGAATGCCTGTGACCTTTGATCCCTCAAGTGGCACTGCATTTACAAATAGACATCTTTCTGTCAGGGATGTGGGCTTGAGCAAACCTTTCGGACAACCACTATCAGTTCACACAGTTTATCACTACATGTACAAGTGTAAATGACGCAAAAGCCATATGTATCAACAACATCCAGAAATGCAGCTGATTTCTCTGGGCCTCTCATCTGAGATGGACTGACACAAAGTGGAAAAGTGTGCTGTCATCTCATGAGTTCACATTTAAAATTATTTTTGGAAATCATGGACGTCGTGTCCTCGGGGCTAAAGAGGAACAGGTACAACCAGACTGTTATTAGCGCAAAGTTCAAAAACCAGCATCTGTGAAGGTATGGGGTTGTGTTGATGCCCATGCAGTGCCGCCCCTCCCTAAACGCAAAACGCGCGCTGTGCGTAGGGCCCCACGATCCATGGGGGGCCCTATTTTGCGCAAGGGGACGCATTCTCTGCTGTCTGATGCAGCCACGATCCGCTCTGTGGACTACAGGCCTGATATTTTCCATTTAAAGTGTGGCTGTTAGCGTTGTTGTCTGTCAGTAATGTCATTTTGCAGTGCAGCCAAAGCATGTGAACATTTGGTCTAAATACCGCCTTAATTGCGCAGCGCCTGTGTGCGCGCGCTCCTCCATCTGCCGGTGAGCGTAAAGACGCAGGTAGGCGTGCATCGCAGGGGAAAGTTAGGGATCATCAGTCACTTTGTGTGATTTTATATTTCAAACGGTGTCTTGACAGCTCATGTTCATGGTTTAAGTAACACAAAGACTTAAAAAAAAAGGCGAGTCAGCCTGTTGATGAATCAAAACTCAACATTCTTCAGCAGTCCAGCTCTGAGCTGCTGTTTTCACTCACTCACTGTTTTCTAAATGATACATTCAACCTGAGGTATCCTGGATCACTTATTCTCCATGATATAAGAATAATCTTTGAAGGATCAAGCTTCAAATACAACCTAGTAGTGCAGCAGTTCTCAACCTTTGGGTGGAGGCCCATAAGTGGGTCTCAGAGCTGTTTTCAGTGAACAATATATAAATCAGGTAAAACTATGGAAAACATGTCTTCAGTGTATGGAGGCCCTAAGAGGACTAACATCTATCAGAGTATACCCACTAGAATAAACCTAGATGTGGAATAGAGATTAAATTTTCCTACGGCCCCGATTATCATTTATTGAATGTCTAGTTAACTGCATATACATTCATCTCTGTTGAAAAAGGAGTGGTTAATAAATGACCAGTTGGTGATCGTATGTTGGGCCAGGTTTAAAGCAGGCTTTCTATCGATCTGATCAGCTATATTGGATCAACTTAATTATTTAAATAGACATATTGCTCCCTCTTGTGATTGGATCAGTCATCGTTTTTTTAAACTCACTAATCGGTGATCAGCCCCGAAATCTTGATTGTGTAAAGCCCAGTTTATAGCCTATCAATCTATGCTATCAATGGAAATATTGGGGTATTTTTTTGGAGGCAAATTGTTGAAATCTCTAGGCAAATTTAGTTCATGATGGTCATATAAGATTAAAAAAAAAAAAGATAAATTAAGATAATCCTTTATATGACGCACAATGGAAAAATTTAAAGGGTAAACATGCCTCCACTCATCGATGGGGGGGGGTTCAAAATAAAATTCTGCTTAGGGCCCCAATTTGGCCAGGGGTGGCCCTGTGCCCATGGTATGGATAACTTGTACATCTGTGAAGGTATTATTGCTGAAGGTACATACAGGTTTTGAAGCAACATATGCTGCCATCCAAGTGACGTCTTTTTCAGGAATGTCCCTGCATATTTCAGCGAGACAATGCAAAGTCACATTCTGCAGTTGTTACAGCAGCATGGCTTTGTAGTAAAAGAGGGCAGGTTCTAGACTGTCCTGCTTGTAGTCCAGACCTGTCTCCCACTGGAAATGTGTGGTGCATTATGAAGCACAAGATACGCTCCTGATCAAAATTTTAAGATCAGTTGAAAAATTGCAAGAATTTACATTATGCACTGTCCCAGTCATTACCACACAGATGAGAGCCTTCAGTCATTACCACACAGACGAGGGCCCTCAGTCATGAGGGATGCCCCCTGCAACATCTCCACTTAGCTGCCATTTGATGCCCCTGCACAACCTGAAGCTCCATTGTTCCATTGAAATAAAAAGCATCCCAGATCTGATGGCGCCCCCTCCACTGTGCCATGTAGAAAACATCTCAGGTGGGATCTCCTTGTCATGCCAGTAACGTTGGAAGCCATCAGGACCGTGCTCTCGTGCAAACTCCAAATGGGCAATTTTGTGGTGCTGAAGGAGACGAGGCCTTTGAAGACATTTTTTGTTCTTAAAACCCTTCTCTCGCAGATGCCGTCTGATGGTTATTGGACTGCAGTCGGCACCAGTAACTAGGGATGTCCAGATCCGATATTGATATCGGATATCGGTCTGATATCAGCAAAAAAACAAATATCAGATTATATCGGCCTGCATCTAAAATCTCCAATATAAGCAGTCCATTCTAATTTATTTATTATTTATCCAATTTAGTTGTAGAATATGCTTATGTTTAAGTTAAACACAGTGGTATTTTTCAATTTTAAAATATATGTTTATGTTTTTTATTGGATTTATTGAGGTTACTTTTCAGGGTCTTCTAATTTATTATTTTATTTTAATTGTAGTATATTCTTATGTTTAAGGTTAAAATTTATTAACGCACTGGTTAATAACAAATGGGTCAGTTTTTCTCATACCTACTATTGCTGACTACTGTTTTCTGTTTGAGTAATCTCACTTGATAAAGCCTTTTCTTACAGTCCATACTACAAACTAAGTAATAAAATTATTTATGATTCCTGCTGATATCGTATCGGATCGATATCGGTATCGGCCAGTACTCAAGGCTGCAATATCGATATCGTATCGGAGGTGAAAAAGTTGTATCGGGACACCCCTACCAGTAACAACCTTAATTTGGGCCGAGGATCGTCCTGTGTCTTGATGGACAACCAATCGGATCCTTTGGCTCAGGGCCAGGGAACTTTTTTGGGTCTACCGCTTGACTTTTTTGTTCCATAACCCTCAGGATCTTTTAAGATGTTTAAAATGACTGTCTTACTGCGTCCAACCTCAGCAGCCATGGTGCGCTGAGAGAGGCCTGCTTATGCAGCTCAACAATCCAACTGCATTCAAAGAGGGAAAGCTTTTTTGCCTTTACCATCAGGAGGTGATGAGTGAATACCTGAAAGAAAATGACATTGAATCCACATTTTGCAAAGATTATGGCTTTTAAAGGCTGTGGTCTTAAACTTTTGATCAGCTGATGGACATCCTATTTCAGTTTAATGGTCGTTTGCAATAAATTGTTTTCTCAATTTTTTTCTTCTCACTCCCATTTCTTCTTTTTGCATTTTGAAGCTCAACTTAGAACCTTCTTAAGATCCAACAATATAGAATGTAAATTCTTGCAATTTTTCAACTGGTCTTAAGATTTCGAACAGGAGTGTATAACAAAGGAGACCGTTGAGCAACTGAAGTCATACAGTTGTGTTCAAAGTAATAGCAGTCCCACATCACTAGCAAGATAAATCACTGTTTTTTTAAGAATTTCAACTTCTACACTGCAAGTAAGTTTCTAGAAGGTTTTGTAAAGGTATAGAAAACCAACAGACCCAACAGGCATGACGTGCATGCTGCTGATTCTGTGAAACTGAATCATTAACGGAAAAGGGTGTGTTCAAAAAGTAGCAGTGCTGAGTTCAATTAGTGAGGTAATTGATTGTGTGAAAAAAATAGGTGTTAAACAGGTGGCCCTGATTTAAGGATCAAGGCAACTGACACTGCATATGCTGGCTGTGCATTTGTCCTTGAAAAACAGAGTAAAATGGGTCGTTCAAGACATTGTTCAGAAGAAGAGTGTTCTTTGATTAAGAAGTTAATAAAAGAGGGGAAAAACCTATAAAGAAGTTCAGAAAATGATAGGCTGTTCAGCTAAAATGATATCAAATGCTTTAAAGTGGCAGCCAAAACCAGAAAGGTGAGGAAGACAAAGAAAAACGACTATTCGAATGGATCAGAGAATAACCAAAATGGCAAAGGCTCAGCCAACGATCAGCTCCAGGAGGATGAAAGAAGATCTAAGGTTGCCTGTGAGTACTGTAACAATCAGACGACGTCTATGTGAAGCCAAGCTACCAGCAAGAAGTCCCATTGTTAAAAAAAAGACATGTGCTGAAGCTGCTACAATTTGCCAAAGAACACATTGACTGGCCTAAAAAGAAATGGCACAATATTTTGTGGACTGATGAGAGTAAGATTGTTCTTTTTAGGTCGAAGAGCCACAGACAGTTTGTCAGACGACCTGAAAACACTGAATTCAAGCCACAGTACACAGTGAAGACAGTGAAGCATGGTGGTGCAAGCATCATGATATGGGGATGTTTCTCGTACTATGGTGTTGGTCCTATTTATCGCATACCAGGGATCATGGATCAGTTTGAGTACATCAGAATACTGGAAGAAGTCATGTTGCCGTATGCTGAAGAGGAAATGCCCTTGAAATGGGTGTTTCAACAAGACAATGACCCCAAACACACCAGCAAGCGAGCAAAATCATGGTTCCAGACAAACACATTTCAAGTAATGGAGTGGCCAGCACAATCCCTGGACCTTAATCCCATTGAAAACTTGTGGGCTGACATAAAAAATGCTGTTCATGAGGCAAAACCAAGAAATGCAGAGCAATTGTGGAACGCAGTACAATTGTCCCGGGCTTCAGTACCTGTTGACCGGGGCCAGAAGTTGGTAGGCTCCATGCACCACAGATGTGAAGCAGTTATCAGAAACCGTGGTTATGCAACTAAATATTAGTTCATGATTCTCAGGAAAGTTGAATCATCAAGCAATTCTTAGTTTATACACTACATTTTTGAGTTTGTAAATAAAGATGTCAACACTGCTATTTTTTTGAACATTATATTTCTTGACTTTCTGTAAAATATTATCAAATTCAATTACTTTTTATAATTTTCTTGCTTTGAAATAGAATGTGCAGTGTCCCCAATACATTTGTGTGCATTAAAATAAAATTTATTTGAAGAATTTTGAGGTTTACTCACATTTTTAAACACACTGCTATTATTATGAACATAACTGTACATCAAGCAATAATGGGAAAGAATTCTACCTACAAAGCTCTCAGCAGTTCTCGAATGCTTACTAAGTGTTGTTAAAAGCAAAGGTGATGTAATACAGTGGCAAATATGCTCCTGTCTCAGCTTTTTTGGAATGTGTTGCAGGCATCAAATTTGAAGTGAGTGTATCTCAGTTTGAACATTAAATATCTTGTCTTTGTAGTGTATTCGATTGAATAAAGGTCGAATAGGTTTTTCAAATCATTGTGTTCTGTTTTACGCAACATCCCAGCTTCAATGGAATTTGGGTTTGTAGTTTTGAATGTATTCTGTCCATTTTTTCCCTGAAATGCTGAGAGTATGCAAAAGCTGTTTGCATTTTAAGTAACAGCGTATTTCGAAAAAAAAAAATTAACATTTGACCAAAATGATCACATACAGGCTAGAAATCTCCTCCAATACAAATGAAATGAAGTCATTTTGAGAAATCAACACATTGTTCATGTGGAAAACAGCATTTTCATCCCAAGATAAGATGATAAATAAATTTAGAACTTTAGAGAAAAAAAATCATTATCACATAAAAACAAAGTAAAATAGATTGCATGGATATGACTGCTTGTGTTTCCACACATCATCGATCTTTCTCTTTTCTTCTAAGGCACAAATCCATAATCCATGACCTACTAAAACTCTATTGGCCCCTTTTAGGTTCTAACCCTCCAGCTGAGACTGCATGGATATCTTCTTTTTCCATGCTTTCAAATTTTTTTTAAGTTCCCTGTAAACTAATCGGGTAACATGAACAAACAAAGTGTCTCTCGAACTACAATAAATATTGCAATGACTGATACAACTTCATCCCATTGAAGAGACAAAAGCAGCCATTAGCTTTAGGAGTGCAGCTGTTGATTAGCACCCATGTGGGAAACAAAACAACTTCAGTTTCTTTTTTATCACAGACCTGTAAATCTTTTAAGATTTTTTAAAACAATAACCTTGGCTTCAATGAAAAAAACCAACAAAGATGACTGAAAAAAGTTCTAATAAACCTTCAAACAAGTTGCAGGTAATGTTTGTATCCAAATGCATGTTTGCTGCATGAAAACAAACACAAACATACAAATACATACATGTACATCCAAAAGTATACATTTAACTTTTTTTTTTTTTTAATAAAATGGATTTATATAGAGTACAGAAGCAATTCCAGAGCATATGTTCCTCACCACTAATACACCTTACTACACATGAACAGCAGCTTGCATTATTCACAAAGTGGCTGCAATAAGATAAAATGAAAAAAAAAAAGCTATTAAAGTAATTCTTTGCTAAGAGATAGTCCAATATAGCTTGAAAAACAGTTTTGGTTTTCTACGACTGCTGAGTCTGAAACAGTTTATTTTTAAGCTGTTCCAGTGGCACTATCGACATTGGATACAGCAATCCTAAGAGTGCCTCATCACATGATGTTGCACACAGTTCCAAGCACCCCACTGCAGTAACTTTGTAAGGAGATTACCTCTCAGCTATTTTAATCTAATTATGAAAGGAAGAATTTATTCCAAGTCAGTACTTTCTCCAGACCTCTGTAAATTTAGCTTGTATAAGAGGATGATGATATTTAACAGCACAGAGCCTTTGTAGATATACACTTGTGATCAATAACCTAAGGCACTACAGTTGGGCATATATTATTAGCAAAAGAAATCTTCAGATCTAACAATACAAGCTTTCGTATTTCAACGTCCTTTGAAAAAAACATTTTCAAGATAAGATAGATAGATAGATAGATAAAAGTCACTGCATTTGACAGGTACATCTATTTTATTACAAAATTTACAGAACATGTAAAGAACATTTTGAAATACTCAAAGAGAATAGTTAGTCAGTAAGGTTTTGACAAAGACCAAATTAATAAGCCAAGATGATGTTACCATTTTAATTTGGTGTGAAGGCCTTCTGTAAAATAAACATTCCCTCATACCTGCGTTAGAGGCTGAAGTCAAAGTCTAACAAAGGAAAACCTATGCATCTTACGGCTGTAAAGTAGAGGTTTACCATGAAATCTTACAAAATGATGTTTGAAAACAAAGCTAAAGAACTCAGTCACATCTACGATAAAAAAATAGAAGTATTTCAGTACAAAAAGAGATTAAACAGCACAATGTTCTTGGACCCCATACATGCTAACTAACATAACTAACAATGCATGGTTACTATGAATACAGGTTTACATTTTTGTATTACTACAAAAACCCACTGTAAAGCCATTTGGAAAATACAGTCATGACATAAATCCTTATATTTGTATTACAACTTAATTCCACTCCAAAGAAGAAAAAAAAACAACAGAACATTTGTGCAAATTTTAAAATGGGGCCAATTCAACGTCATAGAGTGATCTGACGAGTTCATCTTTGTCTGTTTCAGTGAGGGCATTGTTCGAGCTCAGTCATCTTTAAGACCCCCAAAGACAGCTGTAGGGACACTCTTCTGCTCAAGTTGAACCTCTTTAATGACAAAGAGAAGAATACAGTTAGGCACAAGAATTATCTTGAATAAAACAGTTAACTTCAGCGTCTAAAAAGGGTTTGTGCGACTATCCCAAAGTTAAATACAAGCACTTTCAAGGAGCTTTATCAAACCTTTTCAGCAATCTGCAAAGGTTGCAAACAATGTCTTTATACAATTAAATTATCAGTCAAAAGGACTGAGGAAATGGCATCCTCATCACATTTTAACACATGACATTTAGCTATGCAGAACAAAAATGTATTCTGTAATTTTAGTCTGTTGCAGACAAACCAACTGTGGGAAAACAACAAAATTCATAAGTTAAAATGTGCCACTGTAAGTAAATTTGTCATCATATCTAACTTAGCTGGGTCAATTTAAAACAAATCCTCAAGCTTACTTGGTAACTGCATATTAAAACTTCAAGGAGCAACAGTTCATATCAGTTAATTCTACTGATGGTAATATTTCTAAAAAAATAACCATCTCTGTATGCATTTATATTTAAATTAAATTGTGTGTTTAGTTGTATGACACGAGTTACCTATTTAACGGTGTGTTTATACACTCACTGGCCACTTTATAAGGTACACCTGTTCAAATAGCTAATCAGCCAATCACATGGCAGCAACTGAAATTCAAACCGAGCATCAGAATGGGAAAGAAAGAGGATTTAAGTGACAATTTAAGTGAAAATCTATCAGTCTGAGGCAGAACAGGGCTGGGTTCAACAGATGTGTTCAATGCAGTCAGGAAAAGTGATTTAATCATCACAAGTGTCTGGAAATGGGAGGGCATTTTGATGACTGAATAATTTATGTTGCACTCTTTTTTTGAGCTTGCTTGAGTGGTTGAGCTTGTCAAGCTTGGCTTAAGTTGCCAACCCCTGTTCTACAATGTCCAAAGCAACCTCACTTCTTTTGTTGTCAGCCATTAAAACATGGTAAACGTCTCTCAGAATCACAGAAGCCAATTTGGACGGGACTTCTACTATTAGAGGCAGGGTGTCTGTGAGCAAGTGCGTGTCTGTGTGCGGGCTGAAATAATGAAGGTTTTTTGTCCTAGAATTTCCATTTTACAAATTACCAACATGCCTGTTTCACAAAGGATAAAAAAAAACAACAGAAAAGACTCCTCCACAGATATCACAAATAATCCTGTAGTACTAGACTGTTCAATAAGATGTATTAAAACACACCACAGTGTTTCCTCTTAAACATTTCACTTTTCAAAAAACAATAAGACCAGACATGCCAGTGTGTTGTTTGTTCACAAGATGAGGGGATATGACGTTATGTACAGCTGTCAAGTACCCTTTAACCCGCCATGTGGTCGGCTTGATAATAGTGCAGCGATTCACTTGCTATAACTGTAACACCCATGCCTTCCACCAACCAAGACATTTAATATAACAAAATTCCCAAAAGCTGTCATGTCATGTTTTACCGCTGAGGTTGGGCATGTAGTTTAAAACACTCACCCTCTGGTCTTTGGTCTTCATCATCATCATCCTCATCGTCATCATCTATGTCAATTTCATCTGGATTGGCTTGTTTAGAAAGCTCTGCCAACTCACTGCGAGAGGTGTCACTCCTAGATGTATGCAAGAAAACATTTTTGTCTCCATTTCCTTTTGGAACATATAGTCTGATTTAACAAAATACATAACTTTTCACAAGATTAAAATAAAACAAACCTGACAAACAGAATCTTCTCTTTGGGCTTGGGCTTATCCTGCTCAGCCTCGGCAGCAAGCTGCTGTGCTTTCTGCTCCAACATCTTCATGTCGTCGATTCCCATTTGCCCTGGAGCAAGATCTGACACTGGACAAAAGAAAAATAAAGATTTTATCACCACAGAAACACGGGGGAAAACAGAGTCTTCAGTTTCAAGTTACCTGATTCTATGATGAAGCAGCACCAGAAAGAAATTTTAGAAACAGAGAACAAGACTATGTTGTGCTGTACAGCTGTGCCACTTCCACTAGTCACATACTCGGCACTGTGTTTACACAGTTTAAGATAACAGGGAAAAGCCAATGTATATCTGAGCTTATTTAAGTTTAGATAATTAAATGAAATAAGTAATGTGTACATAGCAAATAAAAACAGGATCTGCAAACAAGTTGCTCATTTTATTAGTTTTATTTGTCTGTTTTGAGTTCCCATTTATGTTAGGATTCATTTGAATTGTTGTTTACACAATTCCTACTGGGAGACAACTTTATCCTGTAGATTCCCCTCTCCAGTAAATGGAAAAGGCAGTTAAAAATACTGTGGACGAAAAGAAGCTGCTTCACATTGCGAAGCATATCACCGTCTGTTTCTCCACACTCATTACAAAATAAAAAGTCCAACAAGAACAAAAATCTTTAACGAAGACAAATGTGTAAATAAAATCATTCCAACAATTGAGTTCTGCCTTCAGTGATGTTGTTCCCTTGTGAAGGAATTGACAGTTCCAAGGCCATACAACAATGAGAGCAATCGTGTAATCACTGAGCGCCACTAAGTTTGAGATAATTAAGCACGTGATTAGTTCCACAATTTTCTGGTTCAAATTTAGGCTTTTTGAAAATAAAGGTACTTGGCTGAGTCATTGAACTTGTTATCACCACTGATTTCTCATCTCTGTCAAGACCAGTAATCCCTAAATATGAAAAATACAAGACAAACACACGACAGTTAGAAAAGTTGAATGAGTACAAGTCTGGTTGATCAAAAATAAACCTATGTCGATAAAGCAATACAATAAATTGTACATATGCCCTGCTGCTTGTGTTGAGATTTACCAACTGTTCTGATCCACCATTTGGAGTTAAACCAGGAGGTATCCTCTCTTTAACTCTGTTTTTAAATGATTTAGCCTTACAGATTAGAAAATTAATTTTGAGGTGTGCTTGGATCATGCTAAAAATAAAAACATGCAAACTATGTACTTTCGAAAGGAAAGCATGAGAAACAGTATATATGATGCTTCTTTGTTCTGCTGATTTCAAATATATTAGGACTAACTAGAAAAGCACTCAGAGAGCGCAGACCTCCGCAAAGCAGCTTCAGTCTGTCCACCCCAACCCAACACAATCTCCCAATGACAAAGTATCCGTGGAGTTACATGCACAAATGGCGAAACATGGTCCTATCTCGCAATGTTAAAGAATCCTTTAAAAAATTCCTGGGTCCGGATGATGATCCGGATCAGTCCCAAAATCTAATCATTTCTTCCTTATCCCATTGCACACATTTGCTGAAAATTTCATCCAAATCCGTCCATAACTTTTCAAGTTATCTTGAACACAAACAAACAAAAAGACAAACAATTAAACAAACTAACTAACAAACACCGACAAAAACATAACCTCCTTGGCGGAGGTAATGAATATTTGGGTTTTCTCCCTCAATGAGTTCACGACCTATGAGGCTGGAATTGGATGCCTTGCTGGCTCTACAGGGTGAACTTTGGGATTTGTAAATAACAACTAAAACTATGAGGATTGTGGATATTCTACCTACACTTAACTTGATGAGGCTGTATCTCCCCTACTCTTTTATATACTGCAGGGGTGAGAAGCTTAAAGGTCACAAAAATGTAGGTGCTGTACAGAGAAGAGCTTTACACTGCTTTCTAGGGATTCAGAGATTAGCTCCAATATCTGCAAGTCATGTAGACATAGACTGGGCACCATGGTCTGTTCAACAAAAATGTGAAATCATCCAATTAAGAAATAGAATAACCAAAGTGGCAGATGACAGAATTAACAAATAAGTATTTATATGAGGTTAAACAAAGTTCTTCACTGGCAAAGGAGTTTTCAAAACTGAAGTCAAGACGTGACTATGTGGTGTGTCTTATTTTCAACTTTTTTCCCCAAGTGTGTAACGAGGTAAATTTACATGAATGATCTATGAATTAATATTAACTAAATGATAAAGATATTGACTCGGGTTGTAGGGAAAAAATGCTTTGAAAGTGCACCGCACAAACCAAAACTAAGGGCACATGAACATGATTTCTGCCTAAGTTTTATGCAACATCATTTATCAAGAGGCCAAGGGCATCTGGATGCACAGTTTAGATTTGGTTTTCTTTCTCCAGCCACTGATATCAGTCCTTCTAAAAATATCCCATAGCAAAACATACTATGCATTGTGTAATTTGAATGAAATGGAAAGTTAGCCCCATGTCTCTACATTGTACAAACAATGATGACTCAAGGCAACTGTTGTTTCATAAATGGCTTATCTAAAACTTGGTATATCGTGTTGGTCAAAAGAGAAAAACTGGAATGGCTGTTAAATATGGTGTTTTTTAGGCCTAATAACTTCTTTTTACCAGAAGAGAGGGAAAAATTGTTTGTATGGCTTGCATTTAACATCTGTTTCATTTTCTGATGTTCCCTTACGATGAATGCTCCTACTATGTTCTCTGAATGTAGATTTTTTTAAACTCATTTAAGCCAATGTTGGCTCAGAATATAATTGCATCCATGACACGAACTATGAAATGCTAAATTTACAAAATAGGCTCATGCAAAAAGTAAAGCATTCCAGCTTTACAACATCAATAAGTGCAATAAAGATTTTAATTTGAATTATACTGAGGGTCTGGATAGATTCTCAGCATTTCCTCCCTCTCTATAAGCTGACAGTAAGATTCCATAATTGTTCCACATGAGACAGGACAACAACAAAACATTTTAGACAAGAGCACTGTACTATGTACGAGTGCACTGGCTGCACAATCTCTCTCACCAGTGCCAGTGGAGCTTGTTGTGGCCTTCAGCATCTGAGAGGACATAAAGTTGACCTGGGTGTTGTATGTGGCCTGGACGCTGCGCTTGATCCTCAGCATTTCTCTTATAGTGTCCTCATTTCCATGGCGGATCTCAAATTCTTTCCAAGTCTGCCAGAAATTGGCTGTCACCTGAGAGATGTTTTTGGAAAAAAAAAAAAAAACAGAAAGAAATAATAATCTACTATATCACACAGGAAAATGTATTTAGTAAACAGATAACAGCAGAAGGTTATCTTACCCTTGGGTCACAGATCTGGGAGCAGTAGGAGTAGATTGCTCTTGCCCTATCAATCTCACCCAATTTACTCTCCATATCAGCAAATCGCAGACACATCTCCCTTGCGTGCTCATCAGGAAGGACCTGAAGACATAATAATGTTAAATTTATTTCATTTATTTATTTATTTCATTTATTTATTTATTTACTAATCATGAGCAAAACCAGGGGATATGCTTTTCTTTAGTGTAGGGTGAAAGAAGAGATGTGCCATTAAAACATATATCAAACTCTTTTGGGACAAAATTCCACATTAAATATGCCATTGGTAGTGTATTTCGTTGTTTCAGACAAGGCAAATGATACGATTTTATGATTATCTTCAGCATGTCATGTATATGACCCAATGGAGAGGCTAGTTTATTGTTAAGACCAAGCTATGGGTGTCTTTGGTGCTTTAAATACCTCAATTGCTTTTTGGTAAATTGCCCTGGTATATGTGACTCCATAAATTTCAGCTGCTCTCTTGATGTAGATATTGAACATGTGATGCTGCTCCTCTGTTTCTACCGCTTGCGTTGCTCTTTCATAGACAGCCATGGCATGGCGTGCCAATCCATATCCTTCCTCTAGTTTGGCATACAACAAATAAATGGCTGAAAAGAAGACAAGAGTTTTGCATTTAGTTTTAGACCATTTAAATGAAAAGCAAGAATGTTTGTTATTATGTCAACACATGAACAAAGCAGTCTCAACAGAGCAACTTACTCTTGGCAAATTTGGCAGGGCAGCCATCCAGGGCTTGCTCAAATAAATCTCTGGCTCTTTCCAGCTTCTTGCCGCCATAGCGATCAATGAACTTGGTGAGGTAAGTGTTCCAGATGTCATAAACATTTGGCCACCTGAAGAGAGCAATTCCACGCTCGTATGCCTAAAAGGTATTGACAAAACATTGAAAGTTGATTACACGAGTGGCCATTGAGGCTAAATAATATATTGATGTGAAATCCATATTTGGTTAACATGTAATATGTACTTACTTTGAAGCTTTCCTCAAAATAGTTGTGTTCCTCGAGGAACATGGCATAGTTGATGATGATCTGCGGTGTGGCAATGCGGAGGTCAATAATGCGGTCATAAACAGCTTTTGTGGACTGAAAAAACAAAACAAAACAAGGAAATGGACAAAATTAACCAAACATTCGTGAGAAGGTTCACAAAAAGTTAATCTAATATAAAATAAACACTCCATAGATCTGGACTCTCAAATCAATTCATGGGGTCTGTTAAACAGTGAATTTGAAAATTCATGGCTCCCAACAATAAATACTATTAAAAAATATCATTTTGGTTAAAGAGCCTCTACATACTAGTTTACCCAACATTACAGAAACATAAAACATAAAAAATGATCTGGGTAATAAACTATGCTGTTAAATTGTGGCAGCTGTACTATTAACCTTACATTTGGTGGTAGTCTAATAAATTTGTTGAACACTGTTCATATATATGTTTATTTATATACTTATATATGTGTTTGTGTGTGTACACACACACAAATATACAGTATATTGTGATTTGTTTCTTCAGCATCATTCAGCACTGTTGTACACTCACTATTGCATTTCTGTGGCACAATGGTAGTAAGAATGAACTGCAATTACTTACACAGTATGGGAACAAAATAAAAAATATACCTGGAAAGTGCCCAGACTCTCTTCTAAGTCTGCAAGCATAGACCAGACCTTCAGGGACTTGTAGACTCGGTTCTGGACTGGTTCAGAGGCATCAAAGTATTCAGCTTTCTTGGAAGGAATGGCTGTAGCTTTCTAAAATTAAATAATAAAAAAATACAATTATTCCATAATGCATATATACACATATACAGAATGACTGGAAAATAAGATTCTAAACAATACTATACTTTTAAATAATTCCCGCAATACATATACACGTACACAGCACTGCTTTTTAGTGTCAGTAAACTCTGTGTTGCCATCGTGTAGTATGCCATTGTATCATAGGATGCTTCAAATGAAATTACTGGATAGAGGGATGGATGGATGTCATTTCATGTTATGTCATCTGAAATTTAGTTTGTCAGCATTCTATTGCTTGGCTGCATAAAAACTAGTATGCACCCAAATATAAAGAAATCTTATCTTAAAAAAAGAAATCGAAGATTTAAACAATTTCTGAACTAAAACTTTGTGCATAAAATAATGGGCAGATAAAAATGCTTACAATGATTAACAGGAGATGAAACTATTATCAAGAATCGAAAAACAGTTGATAAACAGTTGTTAAGTCTCAAAAAGAATGCTATGGTCTCTGATGCTTCTGGTTTGCACTGAATGTTTGCTATTCACCAAACAAAAGAGTGCATCATTGCAAGGTCTGCAAGAAAGAGAAAGTTATTAATGCCCAATAGAAACAGTTTTTGTATAATAATAAACCAGCTGGTGTTCTGGTTTATTGCCAATCTTGTATACAAAAGTCTATGACAAGGAGCCTTGGATTTCCCTGACTTAATTAAAAAAAATCTCTCACTTAAAAATTAAAAAAATCTTGGGAGGGAAAAAAATCACTTGCAAAAGTTTGCTGTAGTTCTCCTGTCCTGCCACTAGATGCTGCTAATCAGTCTGTGTAAATGGGATCACAATTTGTTCTGATGGCAATTCAAATCATTACTGCAGGAAATACAAGTGTTTCACCCTAAGTATTCGCAGAGCTTGGTCATAGTTTTCATGGCGTAACTCCATCTCTCCGTATTCACACCAAACTGCTGCAAGGTCATCCACCTGCTTGTAGTTCACCTTGGTGGCCTTCTCAAAAATTGTCCTTGCCTGATAAACAGTAAATGAAGGACATTTCATTACAAACAGAAGAAACTGATTTAACGTGGATGCTAATTTTAAAATCTCTTACTGATTACTTACATCATCAAGCTGCTCATTTTCTTCATAAAATTTTGCAAATGAAACCCAAAGAGAGTGAGGCTTTCCTGTTGCTTTCATGGGATCCACAGTCTGCACGGCCTCAGTGTATGTGTTGATTATCTGCAAAAGATGCAATGCGTGAGGATCCATAGAAAGTGTCCATTCTACATCAAGTGTCGGGGTAGATCAAGTTAAAAATGATTCTATGAATTGTGTTGGCACTGCCATTACCACTGAGAAAAATATTGACAAGATTTACACTCACCTGCCGTGGATTGCCCTCATAGAGTTTGACCCGCTTGTGCCACTCATGGACATTGTGGGGGTTCTGCCGCAGAAGGACACTGTTCAAAAGGAGAGGCCGTCTGGCTATCAGCTCCTCAAAGCGGGCTAGTCTTAGCTCAAGGTCAATGTCATCTTTGAATAGAGAGACAACAAACCTTCAGGATCATGAGAAATAAAAAGAAGGACTGTGTCAAATAATAAAAAACTGACGCATACCATCTTCATCCTGCCCCATCTCAGATGTGGTCTCCATCTTTGCTGCGATCATACTCTCTTCGAACTGGGCATAACTGTCAAACACTTGTGTAAAGTCCCTCACTGTTACAACTGTTAGGATAGCCTCTTCATACACATCACGCGCCTAAGAAAGAGAAAAAAAACATCAGAATGCAAATGTTAATTTTTAGTATTGTCAGAGGCTTCAGATATGTGAAACAATAAAATCTATAGAGAAAAAACACCTTCTCAAAGTGACCACTCCTGATGTAATAGTCGGCCAGCGAACACCAAAGTTTTCCAAGTTGATCTGTGAAGCGAGTAAGGCCTCCTCGGATGATTGCTCCAACATTCAATGAGGTCACTTTATCAGGGTTCTGAGAGATTAAGTCGCATAACTCATGCCAAAGCTGTCAAAAAATGAGTGTAGTGCAGGATTCGTCAGTTTTTTTAACCTTACATACAACATGCCAACTGTGATCTCTAGAGTGAAAAAAAAAATGAAATCAAATCTTACTTGGTAGTTGGACTTGCCCTCTTTGGAAACAAAGCTTTCATCATTGACAACAGCTGCTAGTCGCACAGCTGCTTCGTCCAAGCGGCCAACAGTCCTTAAGTAGTCTATGTACTCCTCTGCATTCTCTGGAGAAAGCTAGACATTTAAGGGCATTTTCAAAATGTCAAACTTTTTTAAAAACTTCCTTTACAAATAGTATGCTGCTAGATAATGGTGGACTGTTGTTGAAAGATCAATTGCACTTCTGAAGAAATATTAAAAGCCTTTAATATTACTGAAAATCCTGAAACAACTAATGAGTCCATGCATGTATGAGGCCATACATTCACATCATTAAGTACAACCAGCATCTTCTTCAGTTAAATCCAAATGAAAGTTGCAGCATTGATCGTGTCTGGCGCAATGCTCTTACCTTGAGGTACCTGCGGTACACCCGAATGGCTGTTTCTGGCAGTGGCAAGTTACGGACAAAGCGGAGATACAGAGGCCAGATTCGTGGGTGCTGAGTAACAGGAAGGGCCCTAAGAGCACGGTCAAATGTTTGCCGACTTCTTGTGATCTTGCATTGGCCCACAAGAAATTGGCAGTAATCAAGCCATATTCTTGGCATCTAGATAAGGTAAATCCAAAATCCAATGGTTAGTTTCAAACATTTGCAAATAAAAACATATATTCTTTGAAGAATCTGGAGTTGTATGTGAAAAGACCTTGTGCATAAACACCAGTGCTCTTTCATGGCAATTGTTGACCTCTTCATAGGCTGGCTCAGTGACACATTTCCCTTTGACTTGTTTGCGCCTTTCTCTCAGATAATTGTACCACAGCTTATAGCTAAAAGTAAAGCACACACACAAACCACAGAAAATATAATTAGTCATCATAACAAAAGTGACTGTGCTTCTTTCCCATTTCATTTAAATGAAATAAAAACTGTGCTTTTTAAGAGTGATTATGATGTTTCATAAATGTTCCACCTAAACCTTCCCAATTCCAATGGCATGGATCTGCATCCCAAACAATAATCCTTAGACTGTTTGCTTATATGTCTGGAACAGCTCTTTTTGGAAGATCACGCTTTCAAACATATTAATACCAAAAGTTTACACTTCAGCCTTAGAGTGCAGTGCTTTATTTCAGACATTTTGTGTTGTGGATCCAGAGTGAAAAATCCATAATTATTGGGGGGTTTTTTTTCCTTCAGATTTTCCTAAATAAAAATTTTGCTGTGATGTTGTCAGACCTCTATTTTGACCCCTAGAGAAACTGACAACTTCCTGTCAGTATTAATGACCAATCTGTTATAACATTTTCTTATTCTCCTGTTTTCTTAACAGTATCCAATCAGGAGCATCTAAAGGTCAACAAGAGAAAACCTGTCACTTCCCAAAATAATTAAAAACGAAGTATGAGTAATGTCATGTGGTCCTTTAAAATATTTGGTACAGAAGTTCCAAGCGAGGGACTAATACCTCTATGATACAAAAAAAACATCTGGAGCTATAAGTGCAGATATGAGGCTTTCTGATCTGACCTCTGTTGTACTTTGAGATGTTGTGTGTCTACAGTTTTATCTTTAGTTTGTTTTTTATGCTTTTGTTATTGAATTGTGAGTTCTTACTGTCACAATTGTCTGTGTTAATCTGCTGCACAACAAATCGCCCTTTAAGGGACAATTAATAAAGTGAAGTGAAGTGTGAATAGTTTTGCCATGAGTCTCTGAGTTTCTTGAGTCTAAAATATAAATAGCCATATTACTTCAATATGGCGACAGCAGCTGGTGCTGCGCGAGGTGCTCAGAGCAAACCTTGAATAAAACCTGAAATATACACAACAGTGGATGGCAAAACAATTGTTGAAGACGAATTTTTAACCTTCCTCGCTGTCAAAATGAAAACTGTGAACCAGGACGACATTGTGCTCATGGCTGTGAATCACTTTGGGTCTGAGGAGAAACAGCACTACAAGGCACTTACTGATATATACTTAGGTAACATTGTGCTACCTGTTGATAGTTTGGCATGTGGAAACATTAACTGTGATGATGAAGGCCATGTTGGTAGCATGTGCAAAATGTATGACAACATAGTATCCTGTCTAATCAATGCAAGCAAACCTTTTATAAGGAAAAGAAGTAAACATCAAAATCTGAGACCTGGTTGGAATGCTCATGTTCATGAACTACATGCAGAGGCTAAAGAGGCCTTCAAATTATGGGTTCGAGCAGGAAAATCTAGCAATGGCCCTGAATATGATAATAAGAAGCTTGCCAACTTACGTTTTAAATATGCGATACGCTATATAAAAAGAAATGAACAGACCATGAGGGCAAACTCAATGGCTGAAAAGCTACAGAATAACAATGTTTATGAGTTCTGGAAGGAAGTGAAGGTGGTTAACAACAGTAAAATGCCTATGGCCTCTTGTATTGATGGAACCACTGGATCGCTGGTTCGATTCCCGGGTCTGGCAGGGCCTTTCTGTGTGAAGTTTGCATGTTCTTCCCGTGCATGCGTGGGTTCTCTCCGGGCACTCCGGCTTCCTCCCACAGACCAAAAACATGCTAATTAGGTTAATTGGTCACTCCAAATTGCCCTTAGGTGTGAGTGTGAGCGTGAATGGTTGTCTGTCTCTATATGTGGCCCTGCAATCGACTGGCGACCGGTTCAGGGTGTACCCCGCCTCTCGCCCAGTGACAGCTGGGATAGGCTCCAGCCCCCCCGCAACCCTGAAAGGGATAGTCGGTATAGAAAATGGATGAATGTGTCACGAGTGAGGTTTTTAATATTGGTGTGGTTCCCCACAATGAGAGTGTGTTTATCAATCATGATGCGGTGAGCCATGCTATTGATAATATGGCTCTCAACAAAGCCTGTGGCCACGACCATGTTGCAGCGGAGCACCTGAAGCATGCTAGCCATAAAGTGTCTGTGCTACTTGCATTGTTTTTTTCAGGGCTGCTGATGCATGGCATCCTGCCTGAATCTATGATGTCTGTCATTTTAGAGCCTGTAGTCAAAAATAAAACAGGAAAGCTATCTAGCATTGACAACTATAGACCAATTGCATTGGCTAGCGTTGTGTCTAAGGTCTTTGAATGTATTCTTCTAGAAAGATTGAGTGAGTACATACGAACTACTGACAATCAATTTGTTTTTAAGAAAAAACATGGCACAGATCTATGTGTCTATTTACTTAAAGATATTGTCAGTCAGTACAAAAGATCCAATAGTACTGTATTTATGTGTTTTCTGGATGCTTCCCGTGCGTTCGATCACATTAGTCATGGCAAATTGTTTTTAAAGTTAAAAGAGAGCGGCGTCCCCTTGTTTCTTATAAGAATCCTGCAGTTCTGGTACTCTCGCCAAACTATGCAAGTTAGGTTGGGCTCAAGTTTGTCTACTCCTTTTTGAGTATCGAATGGAGTCCATCAAGGAGGAATTCTCTCGCCTTTATTGTTCAACTTATACATGGATGATCTTTCTAGACAGTTAAATGGGTGTAAAACAGGCTGCATGGTGGGAAACATCCTTATTAATCACATGATCTATGCTGATGATTTAGTGGTACTGTCTCCATACAGCACTGGCCTACAGCAGCTACTTAGAGTCTGCTCTGAATATGGCAAGTTGTTTGATATAAATTTTAACTCTAAATGAGTGTGGTCATGATTTCCAGAACTAAAGATGATCGGAAGCTCACATTTCCCTCCTTCTACTTGGCAGGAGATGTTTTAAATATTGTTAATAAGTTTAGATACCTCTGTCATATAATAAGGGATGATCGGTGTGACGATGACGATGTACAGCGCCAGTGTTGTATGCTTTATGGGCAAGCCAACATGCTGGCACGTAAATTCCACATGTACACTCACAATGTTAAAATTGCTCTCTTTAAAACTTACTGCACACCCCTCTACACATCCCACCTGTGGTGTCGTTGCAGTAAGGAGAAAATGAGAAAGCTTCAGGTGGCGTATAATGATGCTTTTCGCATTTTTCTCAAACTTTCTAGATGGACTAGTGCAAGTGAGATGTTTGTAATAAATAATGTGCCCACCTTTCATGTATAAATTCATGTGTAGACTGATGAAGTCAGACAATGTGCTGATTATGGCCTTAACTGATATCACTCAAAGTGACACACGCTATACCTCCTGCTTTTGGACACATTGGAGGAAATGTCTATATGTTTTTTATTTGTTTTTACCTTGTGATATGCTTAGTTTGGATAACTAGGCTATCTCTGCATTGTTGTTTGTTTGTATGTCTCTTTCGTATGTCTTTTTTTATGGACCTATTTGAGTCTGAAATACAGTTTATCTATCTATCTATCTATTTATCTATCTATCTATCTATCTAAAGATGTGAAAAGGCTTGTTCATGACAAATGTGTTCTGATTTGTATAAAATTCAGTGAGATTTAACTTTCGTTTGAACTTTTGCTTGATCTCTTTGTCGTACAACTTTTGTCACATTAATATGACATCAACACAGCATAAATATTCTGAAACCCAGTCTGTCCTGGAAAAAGATGTATTAAGCTTGACTGTGCTTAGCAGGGCTGAGGTTTAACATGCATTTATACAAAAAGAAAAAAAAAGTTCTGGCGAAACAATAAAAAGCAGAACATGGTTTGCAGTTGGGGAGGTTAATCTGAAGGTGCAAGTAGTCCTGTTTTCAGATGAATTACAGCGTTACTGAAGCACTGCTGTAATGATTGTACCTGCCGGGCAGCTCCTTCAGAGCCCGCTCATAGATCATGTTCAGGGTAGATTTGGCTCCACTCTGCTTGAATTCTAGGTAACGCATCCAACACTTGACGGAGTAAGGGTTCCTGATGATCTCTTCTTCATAAGGCAGGTCATCATCCTCCTGACAGACACAAAACAAAGCATTTAGAGCTCTTGACAGAGTTTCTGGTCACTGTTCAAACACAGCTGCAGAGATATTTTCGGATGTTCATTGGGGAACTTTCATCAGTAGCTCAGAAAACAAACACAATGCATCAAAAAAAAAAACATATATATATATATGTATATGTATATATATATATATATATAAACATGTCAGTCATTATTTGATGATCATCTCTCTATGATAGATTTCAGTTAAGCAATGAACAAGGTATAACAGGGACACTTTCAAGCTATCATTGTAGCTTCGAGACAGACTAGGCGTCAACTCGCTATCAACAAACAGTAAAAGCAAACACAATAATGTACAGAGAAACTTACAAATACGACATCAGGTTTTCCGTTTAGAGAGGGCATTTTTTTTAGAAAATGAACTGTTTCAAATAGAAGAGATATGCTAACATTAGCTAGAGTTAGCTTTCACCGACTGCTCATAGCGTGGATACACTTCCGTTTTCGTCACAAAGAACGTAAGTGTGACGCAAAGGCGGAACACTGTTTCTAACGGCACTCCTGGTGGTGGTTTTTCGGTGTGGCGTCTCTTCTTAGAGGTCAACGTTTGTCCTTTTTACAAATAGGAGAAACAGAAACAAGTGCAATATCTCAAATAGTGGAGGTGCTAATTTTGCACTCAAAGGAACAAACAAAAATGTATATAAAAAACATCTTTCTTTACGAAGTAATTGCAGAAACATATGGAATACATTCTTTGTCCCAGGATCATTTCTAACACACGACATTAAATCTATTTCCCTTAAAAACAACACCTGTCAAATATGTTCAGTGTCATTTCCACCACACAAGACAAAATTGAAGTTTTTCGGGCTCTACAATTTCAAACAGCCTATGTAATTTTTCTCACAGAATAATTTTGTGTGTGAAAATCATTAATATCAGAAAGCAACACTTGAAATTTCTTAATGTTTTGAAAACTGTGCTCTACTGGTAAAAAAAAAAAAATAAGAAAATAACTCACTGGACTAAAATAATCAAAACCATGTAATACAATATTTGAAAGAGTTAAGGAGGGTGATTGAAAGCTATTTTTCAACCAAGACAGGGAAAACAGAATCTTTAAAATATGCTAAATAATAAATGTATGCATTGTGGCAAAGCCCCAAGTTATGAATTCCTCAAAAGTTTTCAAGACAAAAAATACTTCAATAATTGGGTAATTGAAGAATTAACAAATTATAGTTTGTGTAGTCGCAGTCTATCCGTTAAAAAAAGACCCTCCTCAGATTTCCTTGCATTAACGCTACAATAAATTTATTTGGTCAAATAGGTTATTTTCCGATTTGGAGATGTGAGTACTATTTGTTTTGTTTTGTTTTGTTATTTTTTGTTTTGTTTTGTTTGTTTGTTTGTTTGTTTGTTTGTTTGTGTTTGTTTGTTCATTCAAAGTAATTGTCACCTGCCTTCAGCTTGTATATTTTGCTGAGATATAGAGAGATTTTGCTGTGCATTGACTGCTTCAAAAATCCAAGACAAAAATGAGGAAATAGTATTTTTCACTGAGAGTAGAAGAAAATGGTCAATTTTTTTTTCAATTAATTGGTTTCTTATAGTGTATAATATTTTCACAAATGAACTAAAAAACACAGCAATTCAAGACAGAAATGAAACACTTCATTAAGTCGTACATGACTTTAAGATTAAAAAAAGGAAATGTTGGACATTTGTACAAACCTAAGTATTTTTCAATCTATGTGCCTGATAAGCGCTGGAGTGCACTAAATGTAAACATAGTCCAGTGCCTTATAGTACATATAATATTAATCCTTTAATTTAAAACAACAGGTTTGCTCGGTGGTTCCTTGAGACAGCTTTGTTTAAGTGCATAAAATAACATCATGAAACACATTCTTTGTGGCCATATCATGCATCCTTAAAAAACAGCTGGAGCCTAGTATGTCTAACCATTCAACAGAAATATGAAACTCTCTCATAGCAAGAAGCATTTAAATTTCCCATTGTTATGTTTATTATATTTAAGATACTTTGAAATAATCTGTATAAAAAGTTACTATTAAGATAAAGGCTCTATAGTCATTCCCTATTTCCTAAAGTTTATAAAGCCTTTTATGTTTATTTAAAAGTCTGTAGACTTTTTTGAACAACAGCACGTTTTAACACTAAATTATATACCAATGTTTATCTACCAGAAAGACCTCAAACCGGGCTAAAAAGTCATTTTATTTCGATCCCGATGCTGACAGTGTCTTAAAGCCAGAGTTGCATAGTTCTTCTAGGACATTTTGTTTCCATAACAGCAACAACATCTAATGTAGCATGGGGATAAAGATCTTTGATATGTGAGTGGGACTTATTATAGGTCTTATCTCAGAGGGGTTGGCAAATGTTCCTCTATTCCTTTTATGGCAGAGGTTAATACCACTTGAACTTTATGGAAAGGGCCTTACATTCTGTTAGCTGGAGGAATATGAGATGCTGCAATGTCCTGCAACCATATACCAGCACCACTTGGGTGCTTCTCCAAACATAAGTTCCATTCCTGGCTATGAATATGTTTAAATGGAGGAGTACGAAGGGCCAGCTGCTTGATATACATTTTTTAAAAGAAATCCTTTCACTTAAGTCACTATTTTATTTTTAAAATATATATTTTGGAGCATATAATGTGCTGCATCTATTTTGGGACTTTGGGCATCAACAACAAATTTTATGAGAAGATATCAAGCTTTCTCTGTTCTTTGAAGAAATTTCATATCACAAATGCACAAAACTACATGCAACTCAAAAGTAACATATTTATACTGACAAACTTAACACTGAATACCAATTAAAATCTGAGTTAATATTATCAAGGCAAAGACAGTACAAAGCCTGATGTCAAGAAGAAAGATTCCTCATAGTCATAGACAATTTAAACATTTAATTCCAAAACATGTTTTAATGTAAAATGTACTAAGTATAGCATAAAGAAATAAAATAATTGCTGTTCTGACAGTTTTTGATGTTGTATCATGGGCACAAAAAACTCACCAAACTAAACTCACAATGATATAAGATAGGTCTTGGTGACAGGGATGCTTGACCAAATGGAGAGGTGGATTGTTGCTGACCAGGCAGTTTGTGGCTCTATAAAAGCAGCAGCTTCAGACTTCTTTGAGAGCGGACAGACATCACAGGTTAGTGCTGGGTTTTTCTTTGTGCTTTTCTGATTTGCTGCTACAATAGATTTCATATATTTCTTGCAATTCTTTATACTTTCTGCATCTAGTAATGTCCAGTGTCTTGCTAGTAAGTATTATATTCATAAATAATAAACCTGTGAGCCCTTTGAAAAGGTCTTAACAAAAACACTGACTACAAAAGGGTTTTTTTTTCTAAATTTCTTTAACAAAGAGATTTTTTAAAAATGAGAAGTCATGACAATGCTCTTGAAAGTAATGAAAGTACTGTTGAGCAAGAGGTACTTATAAATGCACGTCATTGTTTTAAAATCAAATAAATTAATAACAAGAAGGCATTTTAAAGCTTTTTAACACAAAGCAAAACAGAATGGAAATGAAAATCAGAAAGCAATAAAAATCCATTCACATTAAACAAAAAAGGAAACAAACATGCAAAAAAGTAAATAAAATGCAAAATATGGTTGTATATAATGTATAGATTAAATAAACTCTCAACATATTCATGCAATTCAACTGCTTAGTCGAGCCTTGTTGAGCTCGGTTGGTATCATTGTCATATAATATCAGTCTTTATTTGACAGCATCCAGAAAACAGAGCAGCGCCACTCAGTTTGCATAAACTGAGGTAAGACATGATATAATCTTCAAAATAATATTTTAACTATTAATAAAGCTCATATCCTTTGAAGTAACTAAAACTCTTTTTCAAGTTACCAACAAGTGCCACCATGAGTTCGGATTCAGAGATGCAGCAGTATGGGCCTGCGGCCATATATCTCCGCAAGCCAGACAAGGAGAGGATCGAGGCTCAGAACGCTCCATTTGATGCCAAAACGGCCTACTTTGTGGTTGAGCCTGATGAAATGTATGTCAAGGGCAAACTTACCAAAAGAGAGGGTGGCAAAGCCACGGTTGAGGCACTTACAGGTGGAAAGGTAGGTGAATGTCAGTTTTTTCATATCCATTCTGTTTAAAATAATCCAAAATGGTGCATTTGTATTGAGAAGTTTTTTCATTTTTAATCTAGACTTATACTGTAAAAGAGGATGACATCCACCCGATGAATCCTCCAAAGTTTGACAAAATTGAGGACATGGCCATGATGACCCACCTCAATGAGCCCTGTGTGCTGTATAACCTCAAAGAGCGTTATGCATCATGGATGATCTACGTACGTGTTTGGCATGAAAGTTTTAAGAAGATAGAAAAATATGTTAACCAAAAAAGGAGTCTGTGCAGAAACTATTAAAAGAAGTGTTTAAATGAACTTTCATTCTTTTCCAGACCTACTCTGGCCTGTTCTGTGTTGTCGTGAATCCATACAAGTGGCTTCCTGTGTACGATGCTCAGGTTGTTGTGGCATACAGAGGCAAGAAGAGGGTTGAAGCTCCACCCCATATCTTCTCCATCTCTGACAATGCCTATCAGTTCATGCTCACTGGTATGGAAATTTAATTGTAAAAGTACATTAAGTTATCTTATGTAGCAAATCAAAGATGACAGAAGATAAAATCTGAGATGTGACTTAAAGTATGTGGCACAAAAATGAATTTCATGATACTTGTTTGTTTCAGATCGAGAGAACCAGTCAATCCTTATCACGTAAGTGTTAAAAATGTAAAGTACAACTAGACACATTTAAAATAAGCACAAGATACTTGTGCCCTACTGAAATGATCAGCAATTATTAAAGAGATAGGTACTATGAATTATGTCTAAATGTTTTACCAATAAGTTATATAAACTACCGCTTGGCCCCTAGTAACTGCAGGGTTGCTGAAAGAGGAGATGCCAATGCTACCTACCCTGCCACATGGTTTCCATATTCATGAAATAGTACAGAACTATACAGTATGGTTCCATAAGCTCTTTCTTCCCCCAGTGGAGAATCTGGTGCAGGAAAGACTGTCAACACCAAGCGTGTCATCCAGTACTTTGCAACAATTGCAGTGGCTGGAGCTAAGAAGGCTGAGGCTGTACCTGGAAAAATGCAGGTATAAATGATTAACAGTAATGCAAAACAAATATGTCATCTGCAATTGATAAATTCACTTATAAAATACTTTGACAGGGCTCACTGGAGGATCAAATCATTGCAGCCAACCCTCTGCTGGAGGCCTATGGTAATGCCAAGACTGTGAGGAATGACAACTCCTCTCGTTTTGTAAGTTTTGGTAGGAGAAATCACAAGTATATGCATTTGATAGGAAAGTATATTCAAAATTATGCTGATAAACCCTGTGATTTGTATAGGGTAAATTCATCAGAATTCACTTTGGAACCTCTGGTAAACTTGCCTCTGCTGATATTGAGACATGTGAGTCATTTTCTGCTGTTCCTTAAACTCCTATTATTGGGTTAATGGGCTGGTTTGAATTAACTTTTAAAACATTTGCTTCCATGAGCAGACTCTAAAAATGCAATAAACCAAATTCTCATCACAATTTGTGGTCCTTAGATCTGCTGGAGAAGTCCCGTGTAACCTTCCAGTTGTCCGCTGAGAGGAGCTACCATATCTTCTATCAGCTCATGACTGGCCACAAGCCTGAGCTCCTGGGTATGTGCTCTAGACAGTAGAAGCATTACAGAAACTGAAACGCTTGGAGAATTCAATGAACTTTGTGTCTGCTTTTCAGAGGCTCTTCTGATCACCACCAACCCCTATGACTACCCATTGATCAGCCAGGGTGAAATCACAGTCAAGAGCATCAATGATGTGGAGGAGTTCATTGCTACAGATGTGAGAAACTTAACTGAATGACAATGGATGATGTTCTGGGGAAAATTTTTCACAAACCAATGACTGCTATCTATACACTGCAGACTGCAATTGACATCTTGGGCTTCACTGCTGAGGAGAAAATTGGTATCTACAAGCTGACTGGAGGTGCCATGCATCATGGTAACATGAAATTCAAGCAGAAGCAGCGTGAGGAGCAGGCTGAGCCAGATGGCACTGAGGGTAACAGCTGAAACAATCTATAATCATCTTGTAAATTTCTGGAAATGGAAAATTGAATTACGTATTTCATTTGTTGTCTTTTTTGTGTTCTTTATTGTTATCAGTGGCTGACAAGATCGCCTACCTGTTTGGCCTGAACTCAGCTGACATGCTCAAAGCTCTGTGCTACCCAAGAGTCAAGGTCGGAAATGAGATGGTGACCAAAGGTCAGACCGTGCCACAGGTATTTCAGAGTAAACATTGATTAAAAAAAATGTCTTTTATAAATTGACAAGGTAAAAGACATTTGATCTCCAAATTCCACATTGTAGGTCAACAATGCTGTCATGGCTCTCTGCAAGTCAGTCTATGAGAAGATGTTCTTGTGGATGGTTATCCGTATCAATGAGATGCTGGACACAAAGCAGCCAAGACAGTTCTTCATTGGCGTCTTGGATATTGCTGGCTTTGAGATCTTTGATGTGAGTTATTAAAACATATCTGAGCACTTTTTAACTTTAACCCTTAACTACAAATAAATTACATTATTTGAATAAATTTACAGTTCAACAGCTTGGAGCAGCTTTGCATTAACTTCACCAACGAGAAACTGCAACAGTTTTTCAACCACCACATGTTTGTCCTGGAGCAAGAGGAGTACAAGAAAGAAGGCATTGAATGGGAGTTCATCGACTTTGGTATGGACTTGGCTGCCTGCATTGAGCTTATTGAGAAGGTTGGTAGCCTCTCTGGCAGATACCAGTATTGGAGTTACACATTCAACTCTCATGCATGTGAAAATGTTCATTTTTTGACATAAAATATGTAATCTTCTCAGCCAATGGGCATCTTCTCCATCCTTGAAGAGGAGTGCATGTTCCCCAAGGCCTCTGACACAACATTCAAGAACAAGCTGCATGACCAGCATCTTGGCAAGACCAAGGCCTTCGAGAAGCCAAAGCCTGGAAAGGGCAAGGCTGAGGCTCACTTTTCCCTGGTTCACTATGCTGGTACAGTGGATTACAACATCAATGGCTGGCTGGACAAGAACAAGGACCCCCTGAATGACTCAGTTGTTCAGCTCTACCAGAAGTCTGCAAACAAACTGCTGTCCATGCTTTATGTGGCCCATGCTGGAGCTGAGGGTAAATAATATTAATTAACAATGTATCCAAAAAGTATTCAAACCCAGAATATAATCTCAGACCAACGCATCTATCTTCTTTCACAACAACTCATTCTTAATAAACTAAGAGACAGGTTATTTATGGGATAATATTAATGACATGTTATGTTCATGAAAAACAGAGGCTGGTGGCGGCAAGAAGGCTGGTAAGAAGAAGGGTGGTTCCTTCCAGACTGTGTCCGCTCTTTTCAGGGTAAATTTATTGTCATATCTACTGATAGCATAACAATTAAGAAAAACTTAATTGATGTGGAAATTCTACCTTAAATGTTCAACAACAGGAGAACTTGGGCAAGCTGATGACTAACTTGAGGAGCACTCACCCTCACTTTGTGCGCTGCTTGATTCCAAATGAAACTAAGACTCCAGGTACGTGGTGCAGGAACAGGTTTTGTGAAATATATGTCATATGTGATTAAAAATAAATCTTTATCAAAAAGAGATTGCATTATGCAGGTCTTATGGAGAACTACTTGGTCATCCACCAGCTGAGATGTAATGGTGTGCTGGAGGGCATCAGAATCTGCAGAAAGGGCTTCCCCAGCAGAATCCTCTATGGTGACTTTAAGCAGAGGTAATTTCTCAGAGTGTGGGATCCAAGTTATGATGTTCAGTACAGAATGATGAACTGAGTGAAAGTGACAATGTAAAATTGTCTTGTAGATACAAAGTATTGAATGCCAGTGTCATCCCTGAGGGACAGTTCATTGACAACAAGAAAGCTTCAGAGAAGCTCCTCGGCTCCATTGATGTGGACCACACTCAGTACAAGTTTGGACACACAAAGGTTCATTTCCTCGAATGACATTATTTCTCTAGTAGTTGTGTTGTACGAAAAGTAGCTGAAGGTTAATTTCTGATATTTTCACATCATAGGTGTTCTTCAAAGCTGGTCTGCTGGGTACCCTGGAAGAGATGAGAGATGAGAAACTGGCTGAGCTGGTGACCATGACTCAGGCTCTCTGCAGAGGATATGTCATGAGGAAGGAGTTTGTTAAGATGATGGAGAGGAGGTGGGTTTAAAAGGGTAAACTTTAATCAATTGCTAAAGCATTTGCTGAGGCTTCTGATATTCCTCACCTGCAGCTCAAAGAATCCTAACACTATATCTATTTAATTTCCAGAGAATCTATCTATACCATCCAGTACAACGTCCGTTCATTCATGAATGTGAAAAATTGGCCTTGGCTGAAACTGTACTTCAAGATCAAGCCTCTCCTGAAGAGTGCTGAGACTGAGAAGGAGCTGCAGCAGATGAAGGAGAATTATGATAAAATGCAATCAGACCTGGCCACTGCACTTGCCAAGAAGAAGGAACTGGAGGAGAAGATGGTAACCCTGCTGCAGGAAAAGAATGACCTGCAGCTCCAAGTGGCTGCGGTAAGTTTGAAGACAAGAACTATTGGGATATTTCTGAATTAGTAACAAAACATTGACCATAGTAATTCAGAATTTAAGAGTAAAATGTATCCGTATACCAATGAGTATTGAAAATAACTGAGAAACATTACTATTTCATAATGCATCATAGGAAGTTGAGAACCTCGGTGATGCTGAGGAGAGGTGCGAGGGTCTCATCAAGAGCAAGATCCAGCTTGAGGCCAAACTCAAAGAGACATCAGAGAGACTGGAGGATGAAGAGGAAATCAATGCTGAGCTGACAGCCAAGAAGAGGAAACTGGAGGATGAATGCTCTGAGCTGAAGAAAGACATTGATGACTTGGAGCTCACCTTGGCTAAAGTGGAGAAAGAGAAACATGCCACAGAGAACAAGGTCATTATTTCCTAAAGACTCCTCTGACACAAAACAACATTTTTCATCCACATTTCAGTGTGTACCTCAATAAATTAAAAAAAAAAAACATTACCTACTTACATTCAAGGTGAAAAATCTGACAGAGGAGATGGCATCTCAAGATGAATCTATCGCAAAGTTAACTAAGGAGAAAAAGGCCCTCCAAGAGTCCCACCAGCAAACTCTTGATGACCTCCAGGCAGAGGAAGACAAAGTCAACACTCTGACTAAGGCCAAGACCAAGCTGGAGCAACAAGTGGACGATGTAAGAAAACAATTTTGGCTGGATTTTGAACCATTACCACATGAATGCTTTTTGACATTGACATTTTATGTTTTCTACTGAAACAATTGTCTTAAACTTTCATGGGACAGCTTGAGGGATCTTTGGAGCAAGAGAAGAAGCTCCGCATGGATCTTGAGAGAGCAAAGAGGAAGCTTGAGGGAGACCTGAAACTGGCCCAGGAATCCATCATGGATCTGGAGAATGACAAACAGCAGTCAGACGAAAAAATCAAAAAGTATATTTTTTTCAATTATTCTTCTTTTACTTTTGACACTATGTGAGTAACAATCCAAGACTTCACAAGAATAACACACAACATGTTTCTGTTCTCTTTTTCAGGAAGGACTTTGAGACCAGCCAGCTTCTCAGCAAGATTGAGGATGAACAGTCTCTTTCTGCTCAACTTCAGAAGAAGATCAAGGAGCTCCAGGTACTCTCTCGATTCAAACAGCAGATCTTGGAAAAATAATCAGTGAGTTTCCTCCACTTAATAGGCCTTTTCTACATTAACAATGTCAAATCTAGGCTCGTATTGAGGAGCTGGAGGAGGAGATTGAGGCTGAGAGAGCTGCTCGGGCTAAGGTGGAGAAGCAGAGGGCCGACCTCTCCAGGGAGCTCGAGGAGATCAGTGAGAGGCTTGAGGAGGCTGGTGGAGCAACAGCTGCTCAGATTGAGATGAACAAGAAGCGCGAGGCCGAGTTCCAGAAGCTGCGTCGTGATCTTGAAGAGTCTACCTTGCAGCATGAAGCCACTGCAGCAGCTCTCCGCAAAAAGCAGGCTGACAGTGTTGCTGAGCTGGGAGAGCAGATCGACAACCTCCAGCGTGTCAAGCAGAAGCTGGAGAAGGAGAAGAGCGAATACAAGATGGAAATCGATGACCTCTCCAGCAACATGGAGGCTGTAGCTAAATCTAAGGTGTGGATTGTAAAGAGTAAGGGCTGTGCCTCATAACAAGATCATAAAACTTAACTATGACTTAACATCCATAAAGTTGCTTTCACGGTCAAGAAATACTCAACATACCTCAAAGTGTCTTGGCGTATTTTATAGATTCCTAAAAAAGATATTTTTCATTAAGAAGTACTATCCCTATTATTCACAGTAGAGAGACTTACTCATAACCTTGCCAAACAAAGCATCATCTCACAAAATTGTTTATACTGTTTAAACATGTTTACTATTTTACACAGGGGAACTTGGAGAAAATGTGCAGAACTGTTGAGGACCAGTTGAGTGAGCTCAAAGCCAAAAATGATGAAAATGTGCGCCAGCTGAATGACATCAATGCAATAAGGGCCAGACTGCAGACGGAAAATGGTGAGTCATCTCTTTCTCTGTGTTTGAAAGTCTTCTGATTGGTTTACCATTCAACAATGTCATTTTTACATTGTCTTTAAGGTGAGTACTCCAGGCAGCTTGAGGAGAAAGAGGCTCTTGTTTCCCAGCTGACAAGGGGCAAGCAGGCCTACACTCAGCAGATTGAAGAGCTTAAGAGACATGTTGAGGAGGAAGTGAAGGTGCAGTATACAGAAAGCACACTTGAATTAATTGAAAGTTGTTGGAAAGGCTTTAAAAAGTTTCAGTTTGAACCTATTATTTCAACAGTTCATGTGTGGGTCAATTAATAAGACCTCATGTCATCTTGGTAGGCCAAGAGCGCCCTCGCCCATGCTGTTCAGTCTGCCCGACATGACTGTGATCTGCTCAGAGAGCAGTTTGAGGAGGAGCAGGAGGCCAAGGCTGAGCTGCAGAGAGGAATGTCAAAGGCCAACAGTGAGGTGGCTCAGTGGAGATCTAAGTATGAGACTGATGCTATCCAGCGCACTGAGGAGCTGGAGGAGGCAAAGTATGTCACCCATCTGTCTATGCTCTAGAGAAAATACTGTTTCTCTCACTGATCAAATGAAGCACACGCAAATATGATGTCATTGCAGGAAAAAGCTTGCTCAGCGCCTACAGGATGCAGAGGAATCCATTGAGGCTGTGAACTCCAAGTGTGCCTCTCTGGAGAAGACCAAGCAGAGGCTGCAGGGTGAGGTGGAGGACCTCATGATTGACGTGGAGAGAGCGAATTCTCTGGCTGCCAACCTTGACAAGAAGCAGAGGAACTTTGATAAGGTATCGTAAAATCAAGGGTTTACAGTCTTAACAGAGATGGAAGTCTGTTTCACAGTAGCATGTCACTGAAGTAACTATTCTCAATCATCTTTACAATTAAAGGTCCTGGCAGAATGGAAGCAGAAGTACGAGGAGGGCCAGGCTGAGCTGGAGGGAGCTCAGAAGGAGGCTCGCTCTCTCAGCACTGAACTGTTCAAGATGAAGAACTCCTATGAGGAGGCTCTGGATCACCTGGAGACCATGAAGAGAGAGAACAAGAATCTGCAGCGTATGTCAAGCTTACCTTGTTCTTCTTTAGTAATACAGACTCCCTCTTTGACCTCTATTGGTTTAGGTCATTAACCTCTGTGATAGTGAGGTCTGCTTCATTCATTGGAAGAGTGACAGAAAATTCAGCCTTCTCTCTGATAGCTCTTACTGAATCTGGCTTTTCTTGCTCTGCAGAGGAGATCTCAGACTTGACTGAACAGATTGGTGAGACTGGAAAGAGTATCCATGAGCTGGAGAAAGCAAAGAAGACTGTGGAGACTGAGAAGTCTGAAATTCAGACCGCTCTGGAGGAGGCTGAGGTAATATATTTTAGAAAATTATTACTTAATTGATATCCAATTTTTCCATAACGGCTTATCATATATTTACACTGCTGATAATGGAAAGCATTTTTGCATCATTAAAGGGTACACTGGAGCATGAAGAAGCCAAGATTCTTCGTGTTCAGCTTGAGCTCAACCAGGTCAAGGGTGAGATTGACAGGAAGCTGTCAGAGAAAGACGAGGAGATGGAGCAGATCAAGAGGAACAGCCAGAGGGTGATTGACTCTATGCAGAGCACTCTGGATGCTGAGGTCAGGAGCAGGAATGATGCCCTGAGAGTGAAGAAGAAGATGGAGGGAGACCTGAATGAGATGGAGATTCAGTTGAGTCATGCCAACAGGCAGGCTGCTGAGGCCCAGAAACAACTGAGGAATGTCCAGGGACAGCTCAAGGTGGGCTTTGGATGCTCATGGGATCAGACAAATTAAAACTTTACAGATGGATACTTCTTTCTGATTCTTGTTTCTATCATTGTTGTCAGGATGCCCAACTGCACCTTGATGATGCTCTCAGAGGACAGGAGGACATGAAGGAGCAGGTGACCATGGTGGAGCGCAGAAATGGCCTCATGGTGGCTGAGATTGAGGAGCTGAGAGCTGCTCTGGAACAGACAGAGAGGGGACGTAAAGTGGCCGAGCAGGAGCTGGTTGATGCCAGTGAGCGTGTTGGACTGCTTCACTCTCAGGTCAGTTTGAAAAACAACCAAAACACTGATTTTAATGTTAATCCATTGTTTTTTGTACAAAAGAAAAGATTATCATATTAAATCTGACGAATGTATCTGATCACAGATGACAGTCATATTCTCATTAATCATTATTCTATCTCGACTGATGTTTAGAATACAAGCCTTATCAACACCAAGAAGAAGCTGGAGTCTGACCTTGTCCAGGTTCAAGGTGAGGTGGATGATGCTGTTCAGGAAGCAAGAAATGCAGAGGACAAAGCCAAGAAGGCTATCACTGATGTGAGTTTATGTTTGTGGTTTCTTTTATGTCTATTTAACCAACCAGAATGCCATATAAAGCTTGACCATTAATGTTGAGATCATAATATTATAACTGAAAACTACAACCACATCAGGCTGCCATGATGGCTGAAGAGCTGAAGAAGGAGCAGGACACCAGTGCTCACCTGGAGAGGATGAAGAAGAACCTGGAGGTCACAGTCAAGGACCTGCAGCACCGTCTGGATGAAGCTGAGAACCTCGCCATGAAGGGTGGCAAGAAGCAGCTCCAGAAACTGGAGTCCAGGGTACAATATACAAACCACAACATAAAGCAATTTTAAGATAACATTGCAAAATAAATGTTACATTTATCACATTCCACAGCATGTCATTGTGTGTAACGCCTATTTATCACGGATGACTCCACAGGTTCGTGAGCTGGAGACTGAAGTTGAAGCTGAGCAGAGACGTGGAGCTGATGCCGTTAAAGGTGTCCGCAAATATGAGAGGAGAGTGAAGGAGCTGACCTACCAGGTAATTTATTATTCACATAAAAATTTTACATTCTTAATGTCTCTGGTATCATAAAAAAAACCTTTTACTATGTAGACTGAGGAGGACAAGAAGAATGTCACCAGACTCCAGGATCTTGTAGACAAACTGCAGCTTAAAGTCAAGTCCTACAAGAGACAGTCTGAGGAGGCTGTAAGTAACTTACAAAATATGTTCATCATGCATTAATTTAATCACTATAAATACAACTAAGCTACATCAATTCCAAAATGTTTACAGGAGGAGCAGGCCAACACTCACATGTCCAGGCTGAGAAAGATTCAGCATGAGCTGGAGGAGGCTCAGGAGCGTGCTGACATTGCTGAGTCCCAGGTCAACAAGCTGAGAGCCAAGAGCCGTGATGTTGGGAAGGTAACTATGTTGTCAGGGTGGTCATAATATAAAATCATGTTTAGACTGAAAATCATAAAATGATGAGATACTGAGCATGTTTACCATAGAAGGCATGAGTCTATATCTTATACTGTATAAAGACTTTTCATATGTGATTCAAAAAAGATATAACATGTTGCAGAATCAGAAATGTTGCTTTAATAACTGATTTTCCCATCTTTTTTTTTCCAAGTCTGAATCTGCTGAGTAAGAGTTTTCATCAAGTTGAGGCCTTTCAACGGCGTTCATAAAATATGAAGCAGTATCTGAAGACTCTTTATTCACACAATAAAGATACTTTTGTTCCTGCAAAATCCTGTCAACTTATTTGTGAAGACTGATTCATCTTGTTGCTTCAAAATATTCTAAATCAGTACTAAGTTGCACAACAACATTCATTTGGGCTACATCAGCATCACTACCAGGTTAAGAAGTGGAATATATCCTCTGACTTTAAGTATCAGTATTTACAGTAATGGCCTTCGATGGAAACACATCAACTCAATATCTCTTTAAATTAACAATTTAAACCTTAGATTTGCAACTTCTATCAGGAAAAAATACTTTGAGTAAGTTTGAGCCTGATTTCTTCAAAAAATTGCGTCTAGTAAATGTTAAATCATAGTATGGAGGCTGTGGTTTGAGGAGGTATCAACAAATCAGAGGTTAAAGAAAGGGTATGTTATTACACTTAAAGATGAAAGCGGATTTTTGGAACCGATGCTCATCTTGTCAGTGAAAGAAACTGTTGAGTCCTCAGGCCCGTAAGCTCCATAGAAATTCCTTTAAAGATGGTGCCAGTTTTGCTCAGAGACTGCAGAGTGCACCTTGTATTCAGAGGCCTAAATCCTTGGGAATGTCCAGCATTAGATCTGACTTTCAACATTACTGGCACATCTTCGCCAACTTTCTCCACCAAATAATTTCTGGCACTCTCTTCTGTCAAGCTGATAAAGACATAAAATGCTCTGGAGAATATCTTATAAAACTTGAGTTTAATGGAACAACATTCTGTCTGATAAGTAGGGGTGGGAACTGAAAACCAATTTCAGTTGAGAATCGATGACATATAGCTGAATGAAGAGATATACGATTTTTCTTTTTCCTTAAAATTTCCCTTTTTGTTGCCATCCACCAAGCTCTGGGTGTCTTGCAAATTAAGGAGGTAACTCTCTTCTCAGAGACAGTCAGCACAAACAAAGATAGAGAAGTAAACATGGCAGACAGGAGACAGATGCAGATGCAGGCACTTTGTTAGACATTTACTCTATTGGCTAAAGAAACAACAGTTAAGTCATAAAGACAAAATACAGTAAGCCTTCTTTCTCTGTTAAAAGTGGGATCTTTTTAAAATATAAAGCTGGAGTAGAAAGTAAAGAGTTGTGTTTTCTTTCTCTCCAGCAAATACAATTAGTGGCTCTAATTCTGCTTAGGGCTTGTAAAAAGAGCTTGCATTCATGCAATGCTTTATTTGGGACGTCTCAGGCGACAAATAGACAGAGGCTGCCAAGTCATGCAAGTCTTTGCACTACATCTCTTAGAAGAAATTAAAGCTTGAGTTGGAATCTTGGAGCAGAATACGGTCTCCACTCAACCTTTTGATGACACTAATCCGTCAGCCCCTTGGGCCTTTCATTGAAGGGTACTTGGATTTCACATCACTGTTGTATCCTCCTACAGGGAATATATAGTGACCAGATAAACATTCTCATGCCACATATTCAGCAGAAGATATCTATACCACTAATCTACCAAAGTGGATGTCTTCCCATAGCAAAATATAGAAACCCTAAATATCACAGGACCAACAAATGTCATTTAACAGGGTAGCTCATGTATGAATCTGCTTTTATATCAACTATATTTTGCCTTGCATAGCATCAAGGCTTGGAGTCCTGATGCAAATATATAAAAAAATCTGAATGAACATTCAATTTCTTCTTTACTGATAAAAAAGGCTGTTCAGGCATTGTTCTAGTGTTCTGATGTCTTTTTCCAGTCTAACAAAACTGCTCCACTTTACAGTGTAACTTTTTTTTTTTATCTCACAGCACACACACACACACCACACACACATACACATAAGATGTGTAACATCCACTACATTTTTTAAGCATGATGCTAACAGTATCAAGGGGAAAGAAGCTTTCAAAGAGAGACAGAAAATGTTGTTATTATTGCATAAAAAATTCAAGTGATATCACAATCTCCTGAATTCAGTTGAAACCTCAGACAATGCTAACACAAATTTAGAAAAAAAGTATGTTTGCAATGTTGACTCAAAAATGCCCTGACAGACATGAGCCACCTAGATTTGCCAGGATAATCATGCTTCTATAACAGATGTCACCTCCTTGGTATCAAATGTAGCAACTGGGAGAAATTCATTTTGCCTTGTGTGGAACTTATTTTGAGCTTGATCTCAAATGAGTTGCCAACTGTTTTCATGTCCATTTAGGGTGCTACGCAACAAGCAATTAAACTTATATGGATCGTGCCTCATCTTTAATTTTATTACAGGAATATGAGCTGAGCAAGTGTCATGTAACTGTAGACTCCAAACATTTGGGGACATTTCCAAATCAAAGCTCTTTGCATGCATCTGACCAAACACACTAATATCAGTGGAGAATAAAAGTCAATTATAAGGTTATTTCATTTAAAAGAAATGGCTCAGTAAATCAGTAAAGATTTGGCTGTGCTCTTTGATCAAACATTATAATCTCCACACACATACTTGTAGTTCATACTGAGAATATTTTTGTAAAACATGATTGTTTTTGACAAGATAAGCAGATAATAAACTCCCAGAATTTGTATTAACTCCTGCTGTATATGAGATGAAAATGAGATTTTTTCTCATGTTAACATAGGGCAGGTTCAAGTTGAACTTTTCTTTGAACTTTCTTTCATTTCAGAAATCTCATATATGCAAGGATCTTGCAACTGAATACCAATGAAATTTAATGACCTTCTTAAACTGACCCGGATAGTTGCCCATGAATTATAAATAAAATTGTTAATCTTTGCTACATCTTAACATCAGTGTCCCTCACACCAAATACATAATGTTTGACAGTAATTTATCACTTTTATGCAAACTAAAGCAAATAGCACAGTTTGTCCATCATTGTCATGCCTGCACCTGTAGTAGATCAACATTGACAGCAGAGAGCTTGAAATTCACTACTTAGATGATCTTGGGCAAAAAAGCTGAAGCATCTCCCCAACAACTTGGCAATCTTGTGAGGAATTTTAAACCTTATTTGGCTTACTTGACTTGCAGGTCTGAACATAGCAACTTGTGCATACATTTTTCTCTTAGTTACTTTTCCCCCTGGATGGGTATGAATTCCCAATTTAGCACTGTAGTAAATGTAATATTTTAATTCTAAACAACTAGTGTAATGACATCCAATGACTCAATTATATTAAAGCAACTCACGAAAACTGCTTTAAAGCCATGATTATTCTGTCTTTTCAAACACTTGAGACATGATATATGCCATTTTCCTGAAACACCACCACCACAAAATAAGCAACAGGCTCAAAAGAAATCATGACCAAACTGAGAGAGAGACTCTGCTTACCAGGCACTCCCACCTCCTATATAAGAGGCAGCTCTTCGCCTCTGGTCGAACTGATAGGCCTCCAACACAGGTAAGTGTCTTAACTGTAGCCATCATTTTTAAACATTACAGATTCATTTGTGAAGCTAATATGTATACTCTCAATAGCTGTTTGGCAGAGTTGTCTTGTGGTATAAGTCTTGAGATACTTAAAACTAAATATTTATCTGAATATGTCATAAATGTCCTTAGGATGCATTTCCTTGCAAACCTGCAACAAACACAGTACATTAAATTTATGCCTATCTTGCTACATGTCTACTGAGTAACAACAACTATGGAAACAAGCGTATGTAAGGTTTTGAATGAGCAATTGTGTTGGTGGTATAGTGCTGTGCTAAAATTAGTCAATTTAATCTGTTTTTTTAATTTTCAGAAAAACATTTGATTCCCTAATGTTTCTGCTCTCAAAATGAAACAATTTCCTAGCTAAACTACTTTCTACTCTATCTCTAGACTCCACCAGAGACTGCACTGTCAATTCTTTCTCAGGGGGTTTGAGGTAAGAAATGTAAACTAAATGAATTAAATATTTTCCATGTGCTAGAAAATTATTTGCCCTTATTTTATTTCAAAATTTTCACAATGATGTGGATGCTGAATTTTTTTCAGTCACACCTAAAGTGCCATCATGAGCACTGACGCAGAGATGGAGCAGTATGGCCCTGCGTCCATATATCTCCGCAAGCCAGACAAGGAGAGGATCGAGGCTCAGAACGCTCCATTTGATGCCAAAACGGCCTACTTTGTGGTTGAGCCTGATGAAATGTATGTCAAGGGCAAACTTACCAAAAGAGAGGGTGGCAAAGCCACGGTTGAGGCACTTACAGGTGGAAAGGTAGGTGAATGTCAGTTTTTTCATATCCATTCTGTTTAAGATAATCCAAAATGTTGCATTTGTATTGAGAAGTTTTTTCATTTTTAATCTAGACTTATACTGTAAAAGAGGATGACATCCACCCCATGAATCCTCCAAAGTATGACAAAATTGAGGACATGGCCATGATGACCCACCTCAATGAGCCCTGTGTGCTGTATAACCTCAAAGAGCGTTATGCATCATGGATGATCTACGTAAGTTCAGATAATTTATGTATGCCAGTTTTGATAATATTTTACAAAGAGAAAGTTTAAGGAGGCAACATAATGTGACAAAACTTAGTTTGTGTCTTACATTACAGACCTACTCTGGCCTGTTCTGTGTTGTCGTGAATCCATACAAGTGGCTTCCAGTGTACGATGCTCAGGTGGTCTCAGCATACAGAGGCAAGAAGAGAATTGAGGCTCCACCCCACATCTTCTCCATTTCCGACAATGCCTATCAGTTCATGCTCACTGGTAAGTCCAGATTTTCTCTCTGAAATGTTTAAATCCCCCCCCCCAAAAAAATAAAATAAATAAAATTAATTAATAAATGAATGAATGAATGGACAAATAAATTAATAATTGGAAATGATGTTGTCATTGTATTTCAGATCGTGAGAACCAGTCTGTCCTGATTACGTGAGTATATCAAACTGTCACAATTTATATTCAAAGATAAAGATAAATCGTGACTTCATTTATTAGAAACGAGTAAAACTGAAAAAAAAAAAATATATATATATATATACATATATATATATATATATATATATATATATATATACATATATATATATGTATATATATATATATATATATATATATATATATATATATATATATATATATATATATATATATATATATATATATATATATAATTATCTCATCTAAACCAGTGGAGAATCCGGTGCAGGAAAGACTGTCAACACCAAGCGTGTCATCCAGTACTTTGCAACAATTGCAGCTATTGGAGCTAAGAAAGCTGAGCCTATACCTGGCAAAATGCAGGTAAAAAATTGTAGAAATGGTGTTAACTAAATTTGTCAACAGGGGGAAGTTACAGCACTCTTGAAATCGTTCTGCAGGGCTCACTGGAGGATCAAATCATTGCAGCCAACCCTCTGCTGGAGGCCTATGGTAATGCCAAGACTGTGAGGAATGACAACTCCTCTCGTTTTGTAAGTTTTGGTAGGAGAAATCACAAGTATATGCATTTGATATGAAATTATATTCAAAATGATGCTGATAAAACCTCTGATTTATTTAGGGTAAATTCATCAGAATTCACTTTGGAACCACTGGAAAACTTTCCTCAGCTGATATTGAAACTTGTGAGTCAGTTTCTGCATTTAACAAGTCACTAAAATACATGTTTACAGATAAACTGCATAGGTATAGATTTATATTGAGATTTTAATTGCAGTGTATTCAGATATTGAAAAGACAATTATTTGTATGTCTCAACTGTAAATGTGCAATAAACCAAATTCTCATCACAATTTGTGGTCCTTAGATCTGCTGGAGAAGTCCCGTGTAACCTTCCAGTTGTCCGCTGAGAGGAGCTACCATATCTTCTATCAGCTCATGACTGGCCACAAACCTGAGCTCCTGGGTATGTGCTCTAGACAGTAGAAGCATTATAGAAACTGAAACGCTTGGAGAATTCAATGAACTTTGTGTCTGCTTTTCAGAGGCTCTTCTGATCACCACCAACCCTTATGACTACCCAATGATCAGCCAGGGTGAAATCACAGTCAAGAGCATCAATGATGTGGAGGAGTTCATTGCTACAGATGTGAGAAACTTAACTGAATGACAATGGATGATGTTCTGAGGAAAATTTTTCACAAACCAATAACTGCTATCTATACACTGCAGACTGCCATTGACATCTTGGGCTTCACTGCTGATGAAAAGATAAACATCTACAAGCTGACTGGTGCTGTCATGCATCATGGTAACATGAAATTCAAGCAGAAGCAGCGTGAGGAGCAGGCTGAGCCAGATGGCACTGAGGGTAACTGCTGAAACAATCTATAATCATCTTGTAAATTTCTGGAAATGGAAAATTGAATTACGTATTTCATTTGTTGTCCTTTTTGTGTTCTTTATTGTTATCAGTGGCTGACAAGATCGCCTACCTGTTTGGAATGAACTCAGCTGACATGCTCAAAGCTCTGTGCTACCCAAGAGTCAAGGTCGGAAATGAGATGGTGACCAAAGGTCAGACCGTGCCACAGGTAATAAGAAAATGTGTTGAAAAATATGTATATAGGGACTGCATAATGTTGCACTTTAATATGCTGAGAAATCATGGTCTTATTCCTTTCTCGAGGTCAACAATGCTGTCAGCGCTCTCTGCAAGTCAGTCTATGAGAAGATGTTCTTGTGGATGGTTATCCGTATCAATGAGATGCTGGACACAAAGCAGCCAAGACAGTTCTTCATTGGTGTCTTGGATATTGCTGGCTTTGAGATCTTTGATGTGAGTTATTAAAACATATCTGAGCACTTTTTAACTTTAACCCTTAACTACAAATAAATTACATTATTTGAATAAATTTACAGTTCAACAGCTTGGAGCAGCTCTGCATTAACTTCACCAACGAGAAACTGCAACAGTTTTTCAACCACCACATGTTTGTCCTGGAGCAAGAGGAGTACAAGAAAGAAGGCATTGACTGGGAGTTCATCGACTTTGGTATGGACTTGGCTGCCTGCATTGAGCTTATTGAGAAGGTTGGTAGCCTCTCTGGCAGATACCAGCACTGGAGTTACACATTCAACTCTCATGCATGTGAAAATGTTCATTTTTTGACATAAAATATGTAATCTTCTCAGCCAATGGGCATCTTCTCCATCCTTGAAGAGGAGTGCATGTTCCCCAAGGCCTCTGACACAACATTCAAGAACAAGCTGCATGACCAGCATCTTGGCAAGACCAAGGCCTTCGAGAAGCCAAAGCCTGGAAAGGGCAAGGCTGAGGCTCACTTTTCCCTGGTTCACTATGCTGGTACAGTGGATTACAACATCAATGGCTGGCTGGACAAGAACAAGGACCCCCTGAATGACTCAGTTGTTCAGCTCTACCAGAAGTCTGCAAACAAACTGCTGTCCATGCTTTATGTGGCCCATGCTGGAGCTGAGGGTAAGAAATAAAAGAATAATGAGCAGAAAATTAACTTTTCATTACGGTTTTCAATGTATAAAAAGACATTTTTGAAAAAAAATCCATGACTTTTTAAATCCAAATACCAACTTTTCTATTTCTTCTTTTAACAAGGCATCTTGATGGCTAGCATGAACGATTCATTGCTATTTTTTAATCATTTCTTCCCCTTTTTTTTATTATTTTGATCTTTCTTTCTATTATCAATTCTCTTTTTTGTATCCATCTGTCATTCATTTTAAAGTCTTGAAGAGTTAATAAAAAATACATTTTACCATGCATAACCTTAAACAGGAACTATTTCTGAGCATCAATGTCTTTTTTTTTTTTTTTTTTTCTCTGTCACTTTTTTACTCTTTGGTAAACAGAGGCTGGTGGTGGCGGCGGCAAGAAGGGTGGTAAGAAGAAGGGTGGTTCCTTCCAGACTGTGTCCGCTCTTTTCAGGGTAAATTTATTGTCATATCTATTGATAACAAACAATTGAGAAAAATTTAATTGATGTGGAAATTCTACCTTAAATGTTCAACAACAGGAGAACTTGGGCAAGCTGATGACTAACTTGAGGAGCACTCACCCTCACTTTGTGCGCTGCTTGATTCCAAATGAATCTAAGACTCCAGGTACGTGGTGCAGGAACAGGTTTTGTGAAATAGATGTCATATTTGATTAAAAAGAAATCTTTATCACAAAGAGATTGCATTATGCAGGTCTTATGGAGAACTTCTTGGTCATCCACCAGCTGAGATGTAATGGTGTGCTGGAGGGCATCAGAATCTGCAGAAAGGGCTTCCCCAGCAGAATCCTCTATGGTGACTTTAAGCAGAGGTAATTTCTCAGAGTGTGGGATCCAAGTTATGATGTTCAATACAGAATGAAGAACTAAGTGAAAGTGACAATGTGAAATTGTCTTATAGATACAAAGTATTGAATGCCAGTGTCATCCCTGAGGGACAGTTCATTGACAACAAGAAAGCTTCAGAGAAGCTCCTCGGCTCCATTGATGTGGACCACACTCAGTACAAGTTTGGACACACAAAGGTTCATTTCCTCGAATGACATTATTTCTCTAGTAGTTGTGTTGTATGAAAAGTAGCTGAAGGTTAATTTCTGATATTTTCACATCATAGGTGTTCTTCAAAGCTGGTCTGCTGGGTACCCTGGAGGAGATGAGAGATGAGAAACTGGCTGAGCTGGTGACCATGACTCAGGCTCTCTGCAGAGGATATGTCATGAGGAAGGAGTTTGTTAAGATGATGGAGAGGAGGTGGGTTTAAAAGGGTAAACTTTAATCAATTGCTAAAGCATTTGCTGAGGCTTTTGATATTCCTCATCTGCAGCTCAAAGAATCCTAACACTATATCCATTCAATTTCCAGAGAATCTATCTATACCATCCAGTACAACGTCCGTTCATTCATGAATGTGAAAAATTGGCCTTGGCTGAAACTGTACTTCAAGATCAAGCCTCTCCTGAAGAGTGCTGAGACTGAGAAGGAGCTGCAGCAGATGAAGGAGAATTATGATAAAATGCAATCAGACCTGGCCACTGCACTTGCCAAGAAGAAGGAGCTGGAAGAGAAGATGGTAACCCTGCTGCAGGAAAAGAATGACCTGCAGCTCCAAGTGGCTGCGGTAAGTTTGAAGACAAGAACTATTGGGATATTTCTGAATTAGTAACAAAACATTGACCATAGTAATTCAGAATTTAAGAGTAAAATGTATCCGTATACCAATGAGTATTGAAAATAACTGAGAAACATTACTATTTCATAATGCATCATAGGAAGTTGAGAACCTCGGTGATGCTGAGGAGAGGTGCGAGGGTCTCATCAAGAGCAAGATCCAGCTTGAGGCCAAACTCAAAGAGACATCAGAGAGACTGGAGGATGAAGAGGAAATCAATGCTGAGCTGACAGCCAAGAAGAGGAAACTGGAGGATGAATGCTCTGAGCTGAAGAAAGACATTGATGACTTGGAGCTCACCTTGGCTAAAGTGGAGAAAGAGAAACATGCCACAGAGAACAAGGTCATTATTTCCTAAAGACTCCTCTGACACAAAACAACATTTTTCATCCACATTTCAGTGTGTACCTCAATAAATTAAAAAAAAAACATTACCTACTTACATTCAAGGTGAAAAATCTGACAGAGGAGATGGCATCTCAAGATGAATCTATCGCAAAGTTAACTAAGGAGAAAAAGGCCCTCCAAGAGTCCCACCAGCAAACTCTTGATGACCTCCAGGCAGAGGAAGACAAAGTCAACACTCTGACTAAGGCCAAGACCAAGCTGGAGCAACAAGTGGACGATGTAAGAAAACAATTTTGGCTGGATTTTGAACCATTACCACATGAATGCTTTTTGACATTGACATTTTATGTTTTCTACTGAAACAATTGTCTTAAACTTTCATGGGACAGCTTGAGGGATCTTTGGAGCAAGAGAAGAAGCTCCGCATGGATCTTGAGAGAGCAAAGAGGAAGCTTGAGGGAGACCTGAAACTGGCCCAGGAATCCATCATGGATCTGGAGAATGACAAACAGCAGTCAGACGAAAAAATCAAAAAGTATATTTTTTTCAATTATTCTTCTTTTACTTTTGACACTATGTGAGTAACAATCCAAGACTTCACAAGAATAACACACAACATGTTTCTGTTCTCTTTTTCAGGAAGGACTTTGAGACCAGCCAGCTTCTCAGCAAGATTGAGGATGAACAGTCTCTTGGTGCGCAGCTTCAGAAGAAGATCAAGGAGCTCCAGGTACTCTCTCGATTCAAACAGCAGACGTTGGAAAAATAATCAGTTAGTTTCCTCCACTTAATAGGCCTTTTCTACATTAACAATGTCAAATCTAGGCTCGTATTGAGGAGCTGGAGGAGGAGATTGAGGCTGAGAGAGCTGCTCGGGCTAAGGTGGAGAAGCAGAGGGCCGACCTCTCCAGGGAGCTCGAGGAGATCAGTGAGAGGCTTGAGGAGGCTGGTGGAGCAACAGCTGCTCAGATTGAGATGAACAAGAAGCGCGAGGCCGAGTTCCAGAAGCTGCGTCGTGATCTTGAAGAGTCTACCTTGCAGCATGAAGCCACTGCAGCAGCTCTCCGCAAAAAGCAGGCTGACAGTGTTGCTGAGCTGGGAGAGCAGATCGACAACCTCCAGCGTGTCAAGCAGAAGTTGGAGAAGGAGAAGAGCGAATACAAGATGGAAATCGATGACCTCTCCAGCAACATGGAGGCTGTGGCTAAATCCAAGGTGTGGATTTTTTTTTTAAGGAGATAGTTTAACACCCTCGTTAAACATTGAGAAGACAAATGCATAATTTTAAATGTGCACAAGATTGATAGGCTAAGAAATAATGACAAACTTCATGTTTTTTTGTTTTAAACAGGGCAACTTGGAGAAAATGTGCAGAACTGTTGAGGACCAGTTGAGTGAGCTCAAAGCCAAAAATGATGAAAATGTGCGCCAGCTGAATGACATCAGTGCACAGAAGGCCAGACTGCAGACAGAGAACGGTGATTTTTACCCCTAGAATTGTGAACAACATTTTGGTTGACAATACAATCAAAAATGTTGAAGAGGACAGGAACAGGGCACTCAACGACCTTCAATTCAAAATGTATCATTTAAATTGAAAATTTTGTCCTTAAGGTGAGTTCTCCAGACAGCTTGAGGAGAAAGAGGCTCTTGTTTCCCAGCTGACAAGAGGCAAGCAGGCCTACACTCAGCAGATTGAAGAGCTCAAGAGGCAAATTGAAGAGGAAGTTAAGGTACTCAAAGTTGATCCATTATTATTGCAAAACAATTTGCAAATGAAGCCTATTGTAAAATATTGATTAAAATAGAAGATGGTTAATGTTGGCCAAAATTAGATGCTTCCTTTAAGCCAGTGTAGATGATCATATGAAATGTTTTAAACAGCAGTTTGGATTTCTGTTCTGAAACTGATGTTGTGGTCACAGACGTCTTACGAAAAAACATAGTATCAGGAGGAGGCAAAAAAAAAAAATCACATCTTATTATACATAAGAATAGCAAAATCAGACATAGTACCTTATTGTCAGGATTTTAACTCAATGAAACTATATTTGGGCCATTTGGAAACAATGATCAAAAGTATTGCTAGAGTCCGGCAGACATTCACTGCCTACTCCACAGGTCAAATTAAGAACAAAACTGTTTTGTCCAAGTTGTTGGAAAGGCTTTAAAAAGTTTCAGTTTGAACCTATTATTCAACAGTTCATGTGTGGGTCAATTATTAAGGCCTAGTGTCATCTTGGTAGGCAAAGAATGCTCTGGCCCATTCTGTGCAGTCAGCCCGCCATGATTGTGATCTGCTCAGAGAGCAGTTTGAGGAGGAGCAGGAGGCCAAAGCTGAGCTGCAGAGAGGAATGTCAAAGGCCAACAGTGAGGTTGCTCAGTGGAGAACCAAATATGAGACGGATGCTATACAGCGTACTGAGGAGCTGGAGGAGTCAAAGTATGTAATCCTTTTAATTCCTATTATTAAAAAAATCCTGTCTTTAACCACCTTGAAAAAACATACATTATGCTTAATCCATGTTTTTCTCCAGGAAAAAGCTTGCCCAGCGTCTGCAGGAAGCAGAGGAGTCCATTGAGGCTGTGAATTCCAAGTGTGCCTCCCTGGAGAAGACCAAGCAGAGGCTGCAGGGTGAGGTGGAGGACCTCATGATTGATGTGGAGAGAGCAAATGCCCTGGCTTCCAACCTTGACAAGAAGCAGAGGAACTTTGATAAGGTAGTCATTGCCAAAAACCCAACGCAAGGTCAAGCCAATCCCCAAAAAACAATATCAGTTATATTTTTCGGTATCATTTCTGTCATTCTAGGTCCTGTCAGAATGGAAGCAGAAATATGAGGAAGGCCAGGCCGAGCTGGAAGGAGCACAGAAGGAGGCTCGCTCTCTCAGCACTGAACTCTTCAAGATGAAGAACTCTTATGAGGAGGCTCTGGATCACCTGGAGACCATGAAGAGAGAGAACAAGAACCTGCAGCGTAAGTTTATTTTACTTTCTTCAGTGAGTGAGGCTACAATTGCAATTCAATGTCTTTCTTTTGTCTCATTTATAATAATCTGTGGTGGTTGAAAACTGTTAGACTAAATGTTTTGTACATATTTTCATAATTTTGACTCTTAACTATATTGGATTTTGGTTGAACTTCAGAGGAGATCTCAGATCTGACTGAACAGATTGGTGAGACTGGAAAGAGCATCCATGAGCTGGAGAAGGCAAAGAAGACTGTGGAGACTGAGAAGTCTGAAATCCAGTCTGCACTGGAAGAAGCTGAAGTAATACATGTTCAGATAAAGAAATTGTAAAATTATAACGCAACCATTTACACCTTACCATTATCAAAACATTTAAGTATTGACGAGTCATTTCTTTGATTAATTTAAGGGTACTCTGGAGCATGAGGAGGCCAAGATTCTCCGTGTTCAGCTTGAGCTCAACCAGGTCAAGGGTGAGGTTGACAGAAAGGTTGCAGAGAAAGATGAGGAGATGGAGCAGATCAAGAGGAACAGCCAGAGGGTGATGGACTCCATGCAGAGCACTCTTGATTCTGAGGTCAGAAGCAGGAATGATGCTCTGAGAGTTAAGAAGAAGATGGAGGGAGACCTGAATGAGATGGAGATTCAGTTGAGCCATGCCAACAGGCAGGCTGCTGAGGCCCAGAAACAACTCAGGAATGTCCAGGGACAGCTCAAGGTGAGTTTTATATTATTATCCGTGGAAAAAGTAAAATGAAAAGTCTACACATGCTTGAATGATATTCTAATGTTGTCAGGATGCCCAACTGCACCTGGATGATGCTGTCAGAGGACAGGAAGACATGAAGGAGCAGGTTGCCATGGTGGAGCGCAGAAATGGTCTCATGTTGGCTGAAATTGATGAGCTGAGAGCAGCTCTGGAGCAGACAGAGAGAGGACGCAAAGTGGCTGAGCAGGAGTTGGTTGATGCTAGTGAGCGTGTGGGACTGCTTCACTCTCAGGTTTACTTTCAATTATATCGAATAAACATCTTTGCATAACATAGATACAACAAACTATTAATACACTGCAAAAAATATTTATTTAAATGTCACTGGCATTCATTACAGAACACCAGTCTCCTGAACACCAAGAAGAAGCTGGAGGGTGATCTAGTCCAAGTTCAGGGTGAGGTGGATGATGCTGTTCAGGAAGCCAGAAATGCCGAGGACAAGGCCAAAAAGGCTATCACTGATGTAAGCTTACATCTTCCCTTTTCCTTATTAGACAGTATTTTAATTTTATTTAGACATGTTAAGTCATGTATATAAGTTAATCACAAATTTAATTTGGATTCCTTAAGGCTGCCATGATGGCCGAGGAGCTGAAGAAGGAGCAGGACACCAGTGCTCACCTGGAGAGGATGAAGAAGAATCTGGAGGTCACAGTCAAGGACCTGCAGCACCGCCTGGATGAGGCTGAGAACCTCGCCATGAAGGGTGGCAAGAAGCAGCTCCAGAAACTGGAGTCCAGGGTATGCTCTGCATAAAGTGCTTTTTGTCCAATAAGCATCAGACTTCAACAAATTCATTTAAGTCTGCTTGTCTTTTTAAATGACAATTTTGAAATATTATCTATCATTGTATTTCAGGTGCGTGAGCTGGAAACAGAGGTTGAAGGTGAGCAGAGACGTGGAGCTGATGCTGTTAAAGGAGTCCGTAAATATGAGAGAAGAGTGAAGGAGCTGACCTACCAGGTAATTCACAAAAATTCAGATATCATGCATTCTTAATGTCTCTATAAATCACTAACAATTCTATCTCCACAGACTGAGGAGGACAAGAAGAATGTAAACAGACTCCAGGATCTGGTTGACAAGCTGCAGCTCAAAGTTAAGGCCTACAAGAGGCAGGCTGAGGAGGCTGTAAGTCATTTTTCATTTTACAAAAAAGAAGTTAAAGATACCTTTACATAGGTGATGTAGTAAAAAATACAATAAACCCTTCACAGGAGGAGCAGGCCAACACTCACATGTCCAGGTTGAGAAAGGTTCAGCATGAGATGGAGGAGGCTCAGGAGCGTGCTGACATTGCTGAGTCCCAGGTCAACAAGCTGAGAGCCAAGAGCCGTGACACCAAGGTGAGTGAATGCCTTCAATTAGTCATAGCAATATGCTTTCAGTTGTCTTTGATGCATTATCATTTTGTATCTGCTTTTTTACAGACTGAAAGTGCAGAGTAAAAGACAACATCCATTTGGAGCATTTTGACAGAGTTCATAAAATATGAACATGCTATAAAATTTGTCATCCTTTGTTGTCAATAAAATATTCCTGATTATTGAAAAGTGTCACTTGGTATCATTTACTTTTTATATTTTTTAAGAGTGCTCTTGAAATTGACATCTGTTGGGGTGGACTGCTAATGTTACACTAGCAGTCCAGCTATTAAAGTAGTTGGAGTTTTTAAAGCTTTTGTTTGGAATTCGTTGAAGAATTCCCATTTGTTTCTTTAGATATGAAAAACAGCAGGGTGGTTGGGGTCGGGGTTGTGGGTCAGACCTTTGTGGCAAATTTTACTTTTCTTTGAGCTCAAACGATCATACTCTGCCTCTGCCTTGTTGACTTAAAAACAACAATATCCCTGATTCAGGTCAGCTTGGTTTTGGTAGCACATAGTGTGACATTAGAAGAACCTTCTTAGCTACCGGTACATAAATCTGAAAGATCAATTGATTGGATTTTGTTAATCTAAGTAAAATTTTCAATCTTTTATTTACCAAATCAGAAAATTTCCATCATACCAAAGGACAATTCAATGTCTACGACCTAAAACCCCAAGATGCAGTGTTTCTTTTAATTGTTTGGTGTAGTATATGTAACATTGGAAGCATTATTTGCCAGGATATATACTGGGGAAGTTAGAATGTGTTTCAGACAATATAAAGTTGCAGTTAATGATATGAGAACTATACTATGGGTACATTTTCAGAACTTTGTGTTAGGTGGGCATGTAAGTTACTCTGCATGTTGTCAAAATAAATTGTAAGTCTGACCTACAGTTGAAGGGTAAATACATATACATATCGTAACAAAATACACTAGGAAAACACAAACACTGTGTTTTGACTACAGAATGTAGCCTTTCTTAAAAGATACAAAGTTAAAATGAAATTAGCTCAAACCGTTTTCCAATATAAAGCCTGTGCGTGTAAGTCGCATAAAAGGCTTTCCATTTTACTCATAAGGACCACCATGGGTCTAGTGTCGTTATGTCTCCATATGTTGTGGCTGTTGTCACACTGGCACTGTTAATTGTAATTAAAGAGCAACACATTTGATAGTTCTTTTTATTTTTAATAAACAGTTAAAGAAAAAACAACACAGTTACATAGAAGCTTTATTGAGTCACTGTTTCATATCAAAATTAAATCGATACTAAACTGACAACTAGATTGTTTTTAAACACACACAGTATCATATTACTGTGTTCTGACTTTATATAATTTCAGCTTGCAACTACTTCAAAGCACATCCAACATCCCTAAACCACAGGTAAACAGCTCGGTCTACACTACACATATACTACACACATGGCTCCCCAAAACAGCTTCATGAAGGCAGCAACAGCTGCTTGTCCTTCCACTAGCAAATGTAGATGATGACATCCATAGGGGACTTGTCTGTTACTGTCAAGGTCGCTCTTCTCTGATATGAGAATAGGATCTGGTAATTAGAAATACCTCCAGTGTAGATTCTTCCCATACTCACTTAATGAGCCATTAGATGGTAACTGTTTTGATTATTACAGTGTCAGAATAACAATGTCAGAATAACAATTTCAATAATGTGTAATAACAATGAGTACTGGTACCTTAATCTAAAGTATTGGCATTTTAAGTGGCTACTCAGAGCTGTTTGTATTCAACAAAATGCATTCCCTAACTTTCATTTTGCAAAAGGAACAACCTTTGACAACCTCTAGACTTTAACATTAACTCACATAACCCATCCCACAGCAAAATATCTAAACTCTATTTTTAATTAAATCAGTTTAAAGTAATTTATCAATTCTGACAAAAAAACAGCATAAAAAAGCATAAATATATGTGCAAAAATATGAAAACACTTTGTCAAACACTTACTGTACAAGAAAAGAATTAAGAATCCATTCCCTATGTATAATATTGTAACTGCCATGTGGTAAAGCAGGGCATACAGCTTTGATGAAACAAAAGTTACACACAACTGTCAGACAGTCACTACACAGGCAGAACACCCTCTGTACAACCTTATATCTAGAAATATCTGTCATCAGTCCATGGCTTCTGACATATGAGGCTGGCCTTGCAGATGTCTTTCTATTTTTGATCATGCTGTAGCTACAACTTTACCCTAATTGAAAATGTGGGCCGCTACCAAATAAATAACTCGGCACCTACAAAATATGATATCCCCTCACAACACATATCAAGCCATATTAAGAGACACAAAAGTTGACAAAGTTCTATTCAATAAACACGAATAAGTGTCTACTTCAAACCAGTTAACAAAATGAATAAAAACAATTTTCTATAAGTTTATTTCTTTAGTACAGCATTATTTCTCTTTATTTTAGACAGAAAATAAAAGAGGTCCAATGGATTGCCAAAGATGGTGACAGTAAAATGAGTAGATTTTTTTAAAAAATACACAAAAGAACAAGAAAATCTAACTGATACATCAATCAAAAGCAAATCAAATAGCTACCAGGTTCAGTTAAACATGTCATTGAAGTGGATCATTATGAAATTTTAACAATTTTTTAAGTTTCAGATCCTTCCCAGATGTTGATGTTGAAGGCTATAGATAGATCTCAGAGTTGTTTTTGTTTGTTTGTTTGTTTGTTTGTTTGTTTGTTTTGCTTTTTAGTTTCCTTCCTCCCCTTCCTCCTTCCCTAGTTATAACTGCAGATCAGATAGGTTCTTGTAATAAAACTAGTGTCTGGATTTCATTGCAGGTCATGAAGAACAAAGAATGAAATGGGGTCATGTAATGCATACTTTTATTGGTGGAATGATTTCTGCATGGCTGAAGGTCCTTGCACACCACTGGGCCTGGACTCAAGGCCTGGTATTATCAGAGAGAAATTCTAGTGAAAGTCTCCCAAGCTTATTCAGTGACGAATCAGATGTGCCAAGCTCTGCAGCTACGGTTTAAGTTTGTGTTTAACTCTTGAGTCCTGCAAGACTGTTGTTATCATCAACACCACTGCTGCCATGTAAATGAACACTTTTGCCTACCTGCAAATGTGGTAGGTGGATTTTGAAGTCTACCACTAATTTTCACAAAAACTATGCATAGCTTTAAAGGAACACTCCAACATTGTTGATGTTTTCGTGTCTTACCTCAGTCCCCAGTCCATGACAAGCAGGTAGAAACCATTCTTTTGACTGTGCGTCCATTAATGAGAAAGAGATGGACTTAGATCCCCAACTGCTAGCTTAGCTTAGCTCAAACGCCAGGAGTATATGGGTAGTGCTTTAGCCTGTCTCTGTCTACAGTCATCAGATAAACTCTAGATGGTCCTGTGTGCTTGTTGTATTTTTTATTGACCGTGTGAGGTTACATTATCTATTTTATACTAAGGTTAGCATTTTATTCAATTCTTGAAAGAAATACTTAGGAAACTAAGCCACGGGGCACATGCGCAAACCACCGTGGAAGAGCTTCTCAGCATGTCATCAAACCAAAGCCTCTGTTTATGAGTACAGGAAGATACTAAGGTTCATGGCTGATTTTGAGAGAGGATGAGGATGATTTCTTCAGGACTGAAGCAGATTCTAAACTTTACTTGTTTGAACCAGAATATACGGAGGAGGATCTACATGTTTTGGAAGCTGAGCGTGCACGAAGAGAAGCCGAGGCAGTGAAACAGCCTGGGGTTGAGGGGAGAGACCGAACTGGCATGGACCGTGGTGTATATGTGGGCTGACCTTGGGGCTAAAGTATTAGTAAGAAAGACTGGAAATCTGCACCAAAACAATGGCCATCCCATCATTGACTGAGTCAGTCCCGAAGAAATCATCCTTGTCCTCTGTCATAGAGTTGGCCATAATCCTTAGCATTAATCTTCTTCTACTCGTAAACAGAGGCTTTGGTTTGATGACATGCTGAGAAGCACTTCCCTGGTTTGTGCATGCGCCCCATGGCTTAGTTTTCTAAGTATTTCTTTCAAAAATTGAATAAAATGCTAACCTTAGTCTAAAAATAGCTAACGTAACATCACACGGTCAATAAAAAATACAACAAGCACACAGGACCATCTAGAGTTCATCTGATGACTGTAGACAGAGACAGGCTAAAGCGCTACCCATATACTCCCCACGTTTGAGCTAAGCTAAGCTAGCAGTTGGCAATCTAAGTCCATCTCTTTCTTGTTACTGGATGCACAGTCAAAGAATGGTTTCTACCTGCTTGTCATGGACTGGGGACTGAGGTAAGACACAAAAACATCAACAATGTTGGTGTTCCTTTAACATTAAATCAGTTTAACAGAATAATGTATAACATGAAAGGGATGAAGGATTTCAAGTTAGATGTTGCATAAAATACTAATATTCACAAACAGAAAAGTTTACTTTAGTTTACTTTAGTTATGTCTCATTATTTTAAGAATTGTTGGAATTTCCACTGCAATCCATGGCCTTAAAGGTCTGACCAAATGCAACTAATACTTGTCTGAAGCCAATGTAGGCCAATGTAATAAAAAAGTTTTACAGTATACAAATCCATATGGAGGACATGCAGTGCAATGAAAAAATATTTGCCCCCTTCCTGATTTCTTACTTTTTTGTATATTTGTCACACTTAATTGTTTCAGATCATCACACAAATTTTAACATTAGACAAAGATAACCTGAGGAAATACAAAATGCAGTTTTTAAATGATGATTTTATTTATTAAGGGAAAAAAGCTCTCCAAACCTACATGACCCTATGTGAAAAAGTAATTGCCCCCCCTAGTTAAATCATGAGTTAACTGCAATCAAGTGTTTGTGATAACTGGTGATGAGTCTTTCACATCGCTGTGGAGGAATTTTGGCCCACTCTTCTGCGCAGAATTGTTTTAACTCAGCCACATTGGAGGGTTTCCAAGCATGAACTGCCTGTTTAAGGTCACACCACAGCATCTCAATTAGATTTAAGTCCGGACTTTGACTCGGCCACTCCAAAACCTTAATTTTATTTTCTTTAAGCCATTCAGAGGTGGACTTGCTAGTGTGTTTTGGGTCGTTGAGCTGTTGCATAACCCAAGTGAGCTTGAGCTTGAGGTCACGAACTGATGGCCGAACGTTCTCCTTCAGGATTTTCTGGTAGACAGCAGAATTCATAGTTTCATCAATCACAACAAGTCGTCCAGGTCCTGAAGCAGCAAAGCAGCCCCAGACCATCACACTACCACCACCAAGTTTGACTGTTGCTATGATGTTCTTTTTATCAAATACTGTGTTGTTTTGTATGTAATGGGATGCACACCTTCCAAAAAGTTCAACTTTTGTCTCATCAGTCCGCAGAATATTTTTGCAAAAGTCTTGGGGATCATCAAGATGTTTTTTGGCAAATGTGAGATGAGCCTTTGTGTTTTTTTTGGTCAGTAGTGGTTTGCGCCTTGGAGCTCTCCCATGATGCCATTTTTGCTCAGTCTCTTTCTTATTGTTGGGTCATGAACACTGACCTTAACTGAGGCCAGTGAGGCCTGCAGTTCTTTAGATGTTGTTCTGGGTTCTTTTTGACCTCCTGGATGAGTTGTCGTTGTGCTCTTGGTGTAATTTTGGTAGGCCGACCACCCCTGGGAAGGTTTGCCACTGTTCCCAGTTTTCTCCATTTGTGGATAATGGCTCTGACCGTGGTTCACTGGAGTCCTAAAGCCTTAGAAATGGCTTTGTAATACACTGATAGATTTCAATCACTTTGTTTCTCATTTGTTCTTGAATTTCTTTGGATTGTGGCATGATGTGTTTCTTTTTGAGATCTTGCAGCCTGCTTCACTTTGTCAGACAGGTTCTATTTAAGTGATTTCTTAATTCAACAGGTCTGGCAGTAATCAGGTCTGCATGTGGTCAGTGAAATTGAACTCAGCTTTCAAAAAAATGTGGTTAATCACAGTTAACTCATAATTTAAAAAGGGGGGACAATTACTTTTTCACATAGGGTCAATAAATAAAATCATCAATTAAAAACTGCATTTTGTATTTCCTCAGGTTATCTTTGTCTAATGTTAAAATTTGTGTGATAATCTGAAACATTTTAGTGTGACAAATATGCAAAAAAGTAAGAAATCAGGAAGGGCCAAATACTTTTCCATGGCACTGTATGGAGTTTAAAATTGTAAATGTGCATAATCCTATTCTTATCTCATTATTTCTGTCTCAATTTACTCTGTTTCATTGCTTTTTCACCTGTCATTATGGCTGATAACAGTATTTATTGTATTTATAGAGAGAAATTCAGCTTACTTTTGTAGCGGATTTTTGAGAAAATAATTCAAAAACTGGTCTGTGTCATTTCTGTGTCGTTTCCATTTTTTCTTCAACAGGGAAAAATATGTATATTAAAATTAGACTTAAAATTTGTGTTGAGTTTTTTTTGTGTTTTGTTTTGTTTTGTTTTGTTGACCATATCACCCAGCCCTACCAAATATGTTCTAAGCTTGACAGGAAGAATAGTCCATCTGACAAGCAAATTTCACCTCTAAACAAAAAAATTTAGCCTCAGTTTATTACTTAATTTCGGGACTTTATAACTTTTACTTAAGTAAAACTTAATGCCATGTTGCAGGCCAAGAACCATGGTATTTAGACTTATGAGTACAAAACAAACCTTTCTTATACACCAATCAAAGCAAACCAGTGATTTTTGGATAGTGCCTGTTTATAGCCACTCAGCAGTTGTGTAGCAATTTCATCTAATCCTTTATACAAATGCAATGAACATTAAGACTTCTTTACTTTATAGCCCCTTGGCAAAGACTTTCCCTTACCTACACAGATATTACTACTTCATTTAGATTCAAAAAGTTATAATTTACATGAGAAGATAAATCCCTTAAACTTGGTATGCTGTTAACATTTCTTAATGTGTCCTATAAATATATCCATCTCTCAATTCCAAATATGAACTGCTGCTCCCTCCCAGCTGGATTTATTTTTGACCACAGTAATACCTCATGATCTACTGGTAAGATCGCAAAGAATAAACCATGCAAACTTGAAAAAGCAAGTTGCTCCAAAAAAGCATCTCATGCTGTCCCTTTAACATCCCACTTGTCATTCAATATTTTAAGCCCTTTTACTGTAAAACTGCATACCTTTCATTCATATGAGCAAAACACCGATGGAATATGTGAGGAACATTATTCTGGTATTAAGTGATATGAGTTGGCTATCATTCTTAAAGTCTGTTCCCAGGAGATATTTAAAACTTGCCTTGAGTTAATGGAAAGACCATCAGCCTAAATTTTATTTCGGATATCTGAGATTTGTGTAGCCTGTAACTATACACCAGTGACATTTCATTGCTTCTCCAAATTTAAAACTCATACTGGCAGTGATATCCAAATTAAGAGGACATGGGTGTTGACTATCAACTGAGAGCTTCAAATCATTTTCTCCTCTACATTTATTGGAACAAATAATCCACAAATGATGCAGTGCATTTCAGAAATGTATTACATCAAATAGTGATGTTAATACTAGTGGTGTGTAAGGTTCTTCTAAAAAATAAGCCACTTGTAAAATCTATCAACCATATTATAAAATGTATCTACATGACTGCAATTTTCAACCAAAAAATAACAGTAGCTTTCAAATTGAGAAGAGTTTTTATATTGTAACAGAAAATGACACTTTGTGTCATGGGTCAAACATGAGGATTTAACACTGGTTTAAAAATAATGACACAGTTCTATGGGGTAACAAGACATTTGCTATGGGTATAATTAATTGATCCCTTTAGTGGTTGTTTTTCTGTCTATTATGAGGCTATTTAATTGAAACCCAACATCCTCAAAAAATTCAGATGTTGTGTATTTAAAGAAAGCTAAAAAAAACAAACATGTTTTATATTCTTTTAAGATGTTAATAAGATGTGTATATGAAACATGCTTACTCATTTATATGCAGAGAACATATCAATATCAAGCAACAAGGTGTCGAGCATTCCTGACCAAATTGAGTAGAGCACTGATGCTGAGGAGGCAGACTGGTTGTATATAAAAACAGCAGCCCTACATATCTGCTCTAACTGATTGGCATCAAAGACGGGTGAGTCCAATCAGCTATTTACTGACATTTCCATTTTAACTAGATTTTTACTGTTAGTTAAAAAAAAATCTGGATTACTTTAAAATAACTTTGATTATCTAATCATTTTATTCAGATATGTTTTATGTTGAAGAAAGCTTAGCTGAAATATTTGGATACACAATATTGTTTTGTTGCAGATATCTGACATGCCAGTATTTCTGAACTTATCACCAATAACAGTAGCTTTATCACCAATACCGATATTTTTTGTCAAGAGCACTTAGTCTTTACAAAAATTGACTTGTTGCTTTCAATGCAACAGCTTATTTGTGTATGGAAGAATGTAAAACAAGAAATTCAACATTAAAATCTTGAAAAATGAAATGCTTGATTTTTAAATGCACCATTTCAGTGAAGGAGAAGCATTTTGGTACATATGTGTATTTTGCCGATGTTAAAGACAATATTTGGCCAATAAGTATAGCTGTAAATATCATCAAAAAATGACATCCTTTACTTAATCTAAATTTGGAAAAAAAAAAAAAAAAATATGTAATCATATCTTGAGAATGACTTTTAAGTTTCAATATCAGCTAAGGCAAGTTTTCAAGTCAACAAAAATTACAATATCTGTCAATACTAATATTTGACTTTTTAGGGCTAATAATATTGTGTATCCCTACTAAAATACAGTAAAACAAGAGACTAATGTCAGCTAGTCTTAAGAACTGATATTCTTTTTGCAGCATTGTGACATACACAGGATACCTAGGAACTCCTTGCATCAGTTGGGGTAAAGGTTTGCAAAATAAATGTGGAAAGATTAATTTTAAAGGTTCTGTAATAAACTTCTGACCTGTGTTTTATTCTTTTACTCTCTAAAGTCTCCAATAAACCGCCACCATGAGCACAGACGCGGAGATGGAGGCCTATGGGCCTGCGGCCATATACCTCCGAAAGCCAGAGAAGGAGAGGATTGAGGCCCAGACTGCTCCATTTGATGCAAAAACAGCCTACTTTGTGGTTGATGCAGATGAGATGTATGTCAAGGGTAAACTTACCAAAAAGGAGGGTGGCAAAGCCACGGTTGAGACAGATGGAGGAAAGGTAAGCAACTAATTGCTTTGAATATGAAATATTACCTAGAAATACATTTGACCATTAATTTACTTGGGTTTACTCAGCCCTAGTGAGTCTACTGATAATATGAAAGGTTAGCTTTTTGAGTCTCTTTCAACCATGTCTATATGTCTTGTTTAGACTGTAACTGTAAAAGAGGATGACATCCATCCACGTAACCCCCCAAAGTTTGACAAGATGGAGGACATGGCCATGATGACCCACTTGAATGAGCCATCTGTGTTGTATAACCTCAAAGAGCGTTATGCATCTTGGATGATCTACGTAAGATTAATTTCACTATCAACTTTATGATGCCAGATTTTTTAACTGTATGGAGTAAATGAAATATATCTTATTTTCTGCAACATTTACTATTACAGACCTACTCTGGGTTGTTCTGTGTTGTCGTGAATCCATACAAGTGGCTGCCAGTGTATGATGCTACATGTGTTGCAGCATACAGAGGCAAGAAGAGAATTGAGGCTCCACCCCACATCTTCTCCATCTCTGACAATGCCTATCAGTTCATGCTCACAGGTTAGACTAATTCCATTTGCAGAAATGTTTTTCACAGAGAAGTATAGGTTGACATCATTAAAAGAATAATACCAATGGAACTTGTGTGATCTGTTTACACTTTAGATCGTGAGAACCAGTCTGTCCTGATTACGTGAGTATTAAACAGTCATGATATATCCATATCTTGGCATAAAGCTAATAATATGTCTTCCCTAAACCAGCGGAGAGTCCGGTGCAGGAAAGACTGTCAACACCAAGCGTGTCATCCAGTATTTTGCAACAATTGCAGCTATTGGAGCTAAGAAGGCTGAGGCTGTACCTGGAAAAATGCAGGTAAAAATGATTTCCAATGGTGTGAAATAAATCTGTCATCAACAGTCAGTTACAGAAATTTCAAAATCTTTTGGTAGGGTTCGCTGGAGGATCAAATCATTGCAGCCAACCCTCTGCTGGAGGCCTATGGTAATGCCAAGACTGTGAGGAATGACAACTCCTCTCGTTTTGTAAGTGCCAATATGGGGAAACCAAAGCATATGCTTTTGATATGACTGCATTTCCAAATTGATGCTGATAAAACCTCTGATTTGTTTAGGGTAAATTCATCAGAATTCACTTTGGAACCACTGGAAAACTTTCCTCTGCTGATATTGAAACTTGTGAGTCAATCTCAACTCTTATGATTGCCTTTTATTATATGTATTTTTTATTTTCCCCAAAGCTCAAGATCAGGAAAAGATGTCACTATACATTGCATGAAGACTGACACTGGGTTTAAAACACCAACAGATGGCTTTGTCAGGTGTTCAGCTTCTAATTTGTATGATATGAAACTGTAAGGTTAAGACACTAGTTTTATTAATCGTACAAGCCACAGCTACACATTTACAATTGAGTATCATAGAGAAATAATTGTTTGTTGTATTAAATTTTAAGCACTAGTACTGTGGAGGGTTGCTGTGGTATGGGTTCAGAATGTATGTGAGAAGGCACCAAGAGCACGGCATATACATTCACATAGTAAATGACTGCCATCTGTTGGTCTAGGACCTGAGCACCCTGTGCCAGGACAGGACAACCATTATGTCTTGCAGTGTACAAGTCTTTTGCTAATTGGTCAAAAAAATATACAGTATGTAACAAAGGTTGTAGAAGCTCCCCTCAATCACATGTACTTAACAAGTTTAAATATGCAATAGATATACACTTTCAGTCACTTGGAGTAGAAGTATAAATTATCTTAAGTTCAAATTAACTTGTAAACTTTTAGATCTGCTGGAGAAGTCCCGTGTAACCTTTCAGTTGTCTGCTGAGAGGAGCTACCATATCTTCTATCAGCTAATGACTGGCCACAAACCTGAGCTCCTGGGTAAGTTATGCAGTGAAAAATATTCTAAAAATGTTTTGAGCAAATTATAAAGGGTACGAAATTAATTTTGGTGTAATATGTGTTATGCAGGTTGAAGTTAAAACAACCATAACTGTCAGAGCTGCATGTAATGATTTTAGCTAAGAAGTCCCTCATAATATCATACGCTATGTTTCTGCTTTTCAGAGGCTCTTCTGATCACCACCAACCCCTATGACTACCCAATGATCAGTCAGGGTGAAATCACAGTCAAGAGCATCAATGATGTGGAGGAGTTCATTGCTACAGATGTATGACCACAATGCACTGTCGAAGTAACATTACCACACAGGAAAATTGAGAATAGATTTACTAATATAAACATACCCATATTATTTGTTAACTGCAGACTGCAATTGACATCTTGGGCTTCTCTGCTGAGGAAAAGATAAACATCTACAAGCTGACTGGTGCTGTCATGCATCATGGTAACATGAAATTCAAGCAGAAGCAGCGTGAGGAGCAGGCTGAGCCAGATGGCACTGAGGGTAACTGCTAAAGCTATGTACAATCATCATGCAAATTTTTGGTATGTTGAATTACATTACTACACTTTAATTATTGTTGTTGTTTATTTTCATCAGTGGCTGACAAGATCGCCTACCTGTTTGGAATGAACTCAGCTGACATGCTCAAAGCTCTGTGCTACCCAAGAGTCAAGGTCGGAAATGAGATGGTGACCAAAGGTCAGACCGTGCCACAGGTAATAAAAAAATGTGTTGAAAAATACGTATATAGGGACTGCACATTTTTGTACTGTACTATGCTGAGAAATCATGGTCTTATTCCTTTCTCGAGGTCAACAATGCTGTCAGCGCTCTCTGCAAGTCAGTCTATGAGAAGATGTTCTTGTGGATGGTTATCCGTATCAATGAGATGCTGGACACAAAGCAGCCAAGACAGTTCTTCATTGGTGTCTTGGATATTGCTGGCTTTGAGATCTTTGATGTGAGTTATTAAAACATATCTGAGCACTTTTTAACTTTAACCCTTAACTACAAATAAATTACATTATTTGAATAAATTTACAGTTCAACAGCTTGGAGCAGCTCTGCATTAACTTCACCAACGAGAAACTGCAACAGTTTTTCAACCACCACATGTTTGTCCTGGAGCAAGAGGAGTACAAGAAAGAAGGCATTGACTGGGAGTTCATCGACTTTGGTATGGACTTGGCTGCCTGCATTGAGCTTATTGAGAAGGTTGGTAGCCTCTCTGGCAGATACCAGTATTGGAGTTACACATTCAACTCTCATGCATGTGAAAATGTTCATTTTTTGACATAAAATATGTAATCTTCTCAGCCAATGGGCATCTTCTCCATCCTTGAAGAGGAGTGCATGTTCCCCAAGGCCTCTGACACAACATTCAAGAACAAGCTGCATGACCAGCATCTTGGCAAGACCAAGGCCTTCGAGAAGCCAAAGCCTGGAAAGGGCAAGGCTGAGGCTCACTTTTCCCTGGTTCACTATGCTGGTACAGTGGACTACAACATCAATGGCTGGCTGGACAAGAACAAGGACCCCCTGAATGACTCAGTTGTTCAGCTCTACCAGAAGTCTGCAAACAAACTGCTGTCCATGCTTTATGCGGCCCATGCTGGAGCTGAGGGTAAGAAATAAAAGAATAACGAGCAGAAAATTAACTTTTCATTACGGTTTTCAATGTATAAAAAGACATTTATGAAAAAAAATCCATAACTTTTTAAATCCAAATACCAACTTTTCTATTTCTTCCTCTAACAAGGCATCTTGATGGCTAGCATGAACGATTCATTGCTATTTTTTAATCATTTCTTCCCCTTTTTTTATTATTTTGATCTTTCTTTCTATTATCAATTCTCTTTTTTGTATCCATCTGTCATTCATTTTAAAGTCTTGAAGAGTTAATAAAAAATACATTTTACCATGCATAACCTTAAACAGGAACTATTTCTGAGCATCAATGTCTTTTTTTTTTTTTTTTTTCTGTCACTTTTTTACTCTTTGGTAAACAGAGGCTGGTGGTGGTGGCGGTGGCAAGAAGGGTGGTAAGAAGAAGGGTGGTTCCTTCCAGACTGTGTCCGCTCTTTTCAGGGTAAATTTATTGTCATATCTATTGATAACAAACAATTGAGAAAAACTTAATTGATGTGGAAATTCTACCTTAAATGTTCAACAACAGGAGAACTTGGGCAAGCTGATGACTAACTTGAGGAGCACTCACCCTCACTTTGTGCGCTGCTTGATTCCAAATGAATCTAAGACTCCAGGTACGTGGTGCAGGAACAGGTTTTGTGAAATATATGTCATATGTGATTAAAAAGAAATCTTTATCACAAAGAGATTGCATTATGCAGGTCTTATGGAGAACTTCTTGGTCATCCACCAGCTGAGATGTAATGGTGTGCTGGAGGGCATCAGAATCTGCAGAAAGGGCTTCCCCAGCAGAATCCTCTATGGTGACTTTAAGCAGAGGTCATTTCTCAGAGTGTGGGATCCAAGTAATGATGTTCAGTACAGAATGATGAACTGAGTGAAAGTGACAATGTAAAATTGTCTTATAGATACAAAGTATTGAATGCCAGTGTCATCCCTGAGGGACAGTTCATTGACAACAAGAAAGCTTCAGAGAAGCTCCTCGGCTCCATTGATGTGGACCACACTCAGTACAAGTTTGGACACACAAAGGTTCATTTCCTCGAATGACATTATTTCTCTAGTAGTTGTGTTGTACGAAAAGTAGCTGAAGGTTAATTTCTGATATTTTCACATCATAGGTGTTCTTCAAAGCTGGTCTGCTGGGTACCCTGGAGGAGATGAGAGATGAGAAACTGGCTGAGCTGGTGACCATGACTCAGGCTCTCTGCAGAGGATATGTCATGAGGAAGGAGTTTGTTAAGATGATGGAGAGGAGGTGGGTTTAAAAGGGTAAACTTTAATCAATTGCTAAAGCATTTGCTGAGGCTTCTGTTATTCCTCACCTGCAGCTCAAAGAATCCTAACACTATATCTATTTAATTTCCAGAGAATCTATCTATACCATCCAGTACAACGTCCGTTCATTCATGAATGTGAAAAATTGGCCTTGGCTGAAATTGTACTTCAAGATCAAGCCTCTCCTGAAGAGTGCTGAGACTGAGAAGGAGCTGCAGCAGATGAAGGAGAATTATGATAAAATGCAATCAGACCTGGCCGCTGCACTTGCCAAGAAGAAGGAACTGGAGGAGAAGATGGTAGCCCTGCTGCAGGAAAAGAATGACCTGCAGCTCCAAGTGGCTGCGGTAAGTTTGAAGACAAGAACTATTGGGATATTTCTGAATTAGGAACAAAACATTGACCATAGTAATTCAGAATTTAAGAGTAAAATGTATCCAAAACCAATAAGTATTGAAAATAATTGAGAAACATTACTATTTCATAATGCATCATAGGAAGTTGAGAACCTCGGTGATGCTGAGGAGAGGTGCGAGGGTCTCATCAAGAGCAAGATTCAGCTTGAGGCCAAACTCAAAGAGACATCAGAGAGACTGGAGGATGAAGAGGAAATCAATGCTGAGCTGACAGCCAAGAAGAGGAAACTGGAGGATGAATGCTCTGAGCTGAAGAAAGACATTGATGACTTGGAGCTCACCTTGGCTAAAGTGGAGAAAGAGAAACATGCCACAGAGAACAAGGTCATTATTTCCTAAAGACTCCTCTGACACAAAACAACATTTTTCATCCACATTTCAGTGTGTACCTCAATAAATTAAAAAAAAAACATTACCTACTTACATTCAAGGTGAAAAATCTGACAGAGGAGATGGCATCTCAAGATGAATCTATCGCAAAGTTAACTAAGGAGAAAAAGGCCCTCCAAGAGTCCCACCAGCAAACTCTTGATGACCTCCAGGCAGAGGAAGACAAAGTCAACACTCTGACTAAGGCCAAGACCAAGCTGGAGCAACAAGTGGACGATGTAAGAAAACAATTTTGGCTGGATTTTGAACCATTACCACATGAATGCTTTTTGACATTGACATTTTATGTTTTCTACTGAAACAATTGTCTTAAACTTTCATGGGACAGCTTGAGGGATCTTTGGAGCAAGAGAAGAAGCTCCGCATGGATCTTGAGAGAGCAAAGAGGAAGCTTGAGGGAGACCTGAAACTGGCCCAGGAATCCATCATGGATCTGGAGAATGACAAACAGCAGTCAGACGAAAAAATCAAAAAGTATATTTTTTTCAATTATTCTTCTTTTACTTTTGACACTATGTGAGTAACAATCCAAGACTTCACAAGAATAACACACAACATGTTTCTGTTCTCTTTTTCAGGAAGGACTTTGAGACCAGCCAGCTTCTCAGCAAGATTGAGGATGAACAGTCTCTTGGTGCGCAGCTTCAGAAGAAGATCAAGGAGCTCCAGGTACTCTCTCGATTCAAACAGCAGACGTTGGAAAAATAATCAGTGAGTTTCCTCCACTTAATAGGCCTTTTCTACATTAACAATGTCAAATCTAGGCTCGTATTGAGGAGCTGGAGGAGGAGATTGAGGCTGAGAGAGCTGCTCGGGCTAAGGTGGAGAAGCAGAGGGCCGACCTCTCCAGGGAGCTCGAGGAGATCAGTGAGAGGCTTGAGGAGGCTGGTGGAGCAACAGCTGCTCAGATTGAGATGAACAAGAAGCGCGAGGCCGAGTTCCAGAAGCTGCGTCGTGATCTTGAAGAGTCTACCTTGCAGCATGAAGCCACTGCAGCAGCTCTCCGCAAAAAGCAGGCTGACAGTGTTGCTGAGCTGGGAGAGCAGATCGACAACCTCCAGCGTGTCAAGCAGAAGCTGGAGAAGGAGAAGAGCGAATACAAGATGGAAATTGATGACCTCTCCAGCAACATGGAGGCTGTGGCTAAATCCAAGGTGTGGATTTTTTTTTTAAGGAGATAGTTTAACACCCTCGTTAAACATTGAGAAGACAAATGCATAATATTAAATGTGCAGGAGCTTGATAGGCTAAGAAATAATGACAAACTTCATTTTTTTGTTTTAAACAGGGCAACTTGGAGAAAATGTGCAGAACTCTTGAGGACCAGTTGAGTGAGCTCAAAGCCAAAAATGATGAAAATGTGCGCCAGCTGAATGACATCAATGCACAGAAGGCCAGACTGCAGACAGAGAACGGTGATTTTTACCCCTAGAATTGTGAACAACATTTTGGTTGACAATACAATCAAAAATGTTGAAGAGGACAGGAACAGGGCACTCAACGACCTTCAATTCAAAATGTATCATTTAAATTGAAAATTTTGTCCTTAAGGTGAGTTCTCCAGACAGCTTGAGGAGAAAGAGGCTCTTGTTTCCCAGCTGACAAGAGGCAAGCAGGCCTACACTCAGCAGATTGAAGAGCTCAAGAGGCAAATTGAAGAGGAAGTTAAGGTACTCAAAGTTGATCCATTATTATTGCAAAACAATTTGCAAATGAAGCCTATTGTAAAATACTGATTAAAATAGAAGATGGTTAATGTTGGCCAAAATTAGATGCTTCCTTTAAGCCAGTGTAGATGATCATATGAAATGTTTTAAACAGCAGTTTGGATTTCTGTTCTGAAAACTGATGTTGTGGTCACAGACGTCTTACGAAAAAACATAGTATCAGGAGGAGGCAAAAAAAAAAAAATCACATCTTATTATACATAAGAATAGTAAAATCAGACATAGTACCTTATTGTCAGGATTTTAACTCAATGAAACTATATTTGGGCCATTTGGAAACAATGATCAAAAGTATTGCTAGAGTCCGGCAGACATTCACTGCCTACTCCACAGGTCAAATTAAGAACAAAACTGTTTTGTCCAAGTTGTTGGAAAGGCTTTAAAAAGTTTCAGTTTGAACCTATTACTTCAACAGTTCATGTGTGGGTCAATTATTAAGGCCTAGTGTCATCTTGGTAGGCCAAGAACGCCCTCGCCCATGCTGTTCAGTCTGCCCGACATGACTGTGATCTGCTCAGAGAGCAGTTTGAGGAGGAGCAGGAGGCCAAGGCTGAGCTGCAGAGAGGAATGTCAAAGGCCAACAGTGAGGTGGCTCAGTGGAGATCCAAGTATGAGACTGATGCTATCCAGCGCACTGAGGAGCTGGAGGAGGCAAAGTATGTCACCCATCTGTCTATGCTCTAGAGAAAATACTGTTTCTCTCACTGATCCAATGAAGCACAAGTAAAAATAATGTCATTGCAGGAAAAAGCTTGCTCAGCGCCTACAGGATGCAGAGGAATCCATTGAGGCTGTGAACTCCAAGTGTGCCTCTCTGGAGAAGACCAAGCAGAGGCTGCAGGGTGAGGTGGAGGACCTCATGATTGACGTGGAGAGAGCGAATTCTCTGGCTGCCAACCTTGACAAGAAGCAGAGGAACTTTGATAAGGTATCGTAAAATCAAGGGTTTACAGTCTTAACAGAGATGGAAGTCTTTTTCACAGTAGCATGTCACTGAAGTAACTATTCTCAATCATCTTTACAATTAAAGGTCCTGGCAGAATGGAAGCAGAAGTACGAGGAGGGCCAGGCTGAGCTGGAGGGAGCTCAGAAGGAGGCTCGCTCTCTCAGCACTGAACTGTTCAAGATGAAGAACTCCTATGAGGAGGCTCTGGATCACCTGGAGACCATGAAGAGAGAGAACAAGAACCTGCAGCGTATGTCAAGCTTACCTTGTTCTTCTTTAGTAATACAGACTCCCTCTTTGACCTCTATTGGTTTAGGTCATTAACCTCTGTGATAGTGAGGTCTGCTTCATTCATTGGAAGAGTGACAGAAAATTCAGCCTTCTCTCTGATAGCTCTTACTGAATCTGGCTTTTCTTGCTCTGCAGAGGAGATCTCAGACTTGACTGAACAGATTGGTGAGACTGGAAAGAGTATCCATGAGCTGGAGAAAGCAAAGAAGACTGTGGAGACTGAGAAGTCTGAAATTCAGACCGCTCTGGAGGAGGCTGAGGTAATATATTTTAGAAAGTTATTACTTAATTGATATCCAATTATTCCATAACGGCTTATCATATATTTACACTGCTGATAATGGAAATCATTTTTGCATCATTAAAGGGTACACTGGAGCATGAAGAGGCCAAGATTCTTCGTGTTCAGCTTGAGCTCAACCAGGTCAAGGGTGAGGTTGACAGGAAGCTGTCAGAGAAAGACGAGGAGACGGAACAGATCAAGAGGAACAGCCAGAGGGTGATTGACTCTATGCAGAGCACTCTGGATGCTGAGGTCAGGAGCAGGAATGATGCCCTGAGAGTGAAGAAGAAGATGGAGGGAGACCTGAATGAGATGGAGATTCAGTTGAGTCATGCCAACAGGCAGGCTGCTGAGGCCCAGAAACAACTGAGGAATGTCCAGGGACAGCTCAAGGTGGGCTTTGGATGCTCATGGGATCAGACAAATTAAAACTTTACAGATGGATACTTCTTTCTGATTCTTGTTTCTATCATTGTTGTCAGGATGCCCAACTGCACCTTGATGATGCCGTCAGAGGACAGGAGGACATGAAGGAGCAGGTGGCCATGGTGGAGCGCAGAAATGGCCTCATGGTGGCTGAGATTGAGGAGCTGAGAGCTGCTCTGGAACAGACAGAGAGGGGACGTAAAGTGGCCGAGCAGGAGCTGGTTGATGCCAGTGAGCGTGTCGGACTGCTTCACTCTCAGGTCAGTTTGAAAAACAACCAAAACACTGATTTTAATGTTAATCCATTGTTTTTTGTACAAAAGAAAAGATTATCATATTAAATCTGACGAATGTATCTGATCACAGATGACAGTCATATTCTCATTAATCATTATTCTATCTCGACTGATGTTTAGAATACAAGCCTTATCAACACCAAGAAGAAGCTGGAGTCTGACCTTGTCCAGGTTCAAGGTGAGGTGGATGATGCTGTTCAGGAAGCAAGAAATGCAGAGGAGAAAGCCAAGAAGGCTATCACTGATGTGAGTTCATGCTCCCAACCTCTTTTTATAGAAAAAAACACCACACAAAACACTTTTCTGTGATGCCAAGACCACAAAATAATATCTGCAATCAACAACTCTTTCAGGCTGCCATGATGGCTGAAGAGCTGAAGAAGGAGCAGGACACCAGTGCTCACCTGGAGAGGATGAAGAAGAACCTGGAGGTCACAGTCAAGGACCTGCAGCACCGTCTGGATGAAGCTGAGAACCTCGCCATGAAGGGTGGCAAGAAGCAGCTCCAGAAACTGGAGTCCAGGGTACAATATACAAACCACAACATAAAGCAATTTTAAGATAACATTGTAAAATAAATGTTACATTTATCACATTCCACAGCATGTCGTTGAGTGTAACGCCTATTTATCACGGATGACTCCACAGGTTCGTGAGCTGGAGGCTGAAGTTGAAGGTGAGCAGAGACGTGGAGCTGATGCTGTTAAAGGTGTCCGCAAATATGAGAGGAGAGTGAAGGAGTTGACCTACCAGGTAAGTTTGATGTTGAAATAAAATGTTTCATTATTTGTGTCTCTGACCTCAAATCAACAAGCCTTTATCTGTGTAGACTGAGGAGGACAAGAAGAATGTCAACAGACTCCAGGATCTGGTGGACAAGCTGCAGCTCAAAGTCAAGTCCTACAAGAGACAGGCTGAAGAGGCTGTAAGTGAACTACTTAAATTTGGCACAAAAAAAATGACTGAAAGTACATAATATCATCATACCACCTTTATATTAACTAAGTCAGTTTAATTTACACTGTACAGGAGGAGCAGGCCAACACTCACATGTCCAGGCTGAGAAAGGTTCAGCATGAGCTGGAGGAGGCTCAGGAGCGTGCTGACATTGCTGAGTCCCAGGTCAACAAGCTGAGAGCCAAGAGCCGTGATGTTGGAAAGGTAAAGAACAGGTCTAGGTCCTGGAAGATAAATGATTTGAAAGTAATGACTGGTATTACTTTTATGGTCATAATTCTTTTTAATCATGATAGTAAATACAGTTTAAAAAAAAAAGAGACAATCAACACTCCTTAAACCACTTTTCAAAGAATTTTCAGCCAAGGTAAAATAAGGAAGCACAGTCTTAAAACTGGTTTTAAAAGTTAAATAATTTCCTTCTTTCTCAATGTCTTTTTTAGGGTGAACCTTCTGAGTAAGAGGCCATCATCATTGATTTCAGTTCAACAGAAGTCATACAATATGAACCAACTGTTGAAATCTTTGAAAATGTAAGATTTTAATAAAAAGTTGTATATTACACGTTTCTTTTTTCTTAATATTGCCTTTTCATCAATTCTGTTGAGTTCAACATTACCACTTAATTAGATGGTGCAAAGGCAGTTTAAGGGGTTGTGTATCAGCTTAAAAACCATAAATACTGTAGATGTGCTTGTCAACCAGCTATGTGGTATTTGAAAAAGGAAAGTTTATAAAAACAGTCGATGAGAAGGTCTAAATCAACACTAGTATAAAATTCAAATAAACTTTTCCAAACTTTCACACCACAGTTATATCCTGTGTCTTTTCTCTGAAGTGTAAGTGTTGCATGAAACTCTTTATATCATGCACAATTTATTTTCCCCAGTTTGAACTTAGTTTTCCTTAAAAATAAGTTCTCTCCGACAACATTTTGTATTGCCACTGTTACGGTATCAAAGGTTCAGCCAAAACTTGTGATAGGTTTCAAAAAAAAGACTACAGTGTTTTTCACATCAGTGCAGACATGTGACATGTTCAGCCTGACTTCTTGTTGCTACTGGTGTCAGGGCTTTTAAAAACACTTAAAACTGGATTGTGTAAAAGCAATTAAATATTTGCAACAAAGCTTTTACATTACAATATAGTTTCCTTCTCACAATGTTTATTTTATCCTGTACATTGTACACTGAGAGCAGGCCAACACTCAAATGCCCAGGACCTGTCTTAAGAAAGAATAACATGACCCGGATGAAACATAGAATTGTACTGGCAAATCTGAGACCTAAGTAAACAGGCAAGAATCATGACAGCGGGAAGGTACCTTTGTTTATACTGACTGACAGAAATAAACTTATTAACTTATTAACACATAAAGTTAATGTTAAATAAGTAATTTAGACTAGCATTGGTAGGATTTATGACATGGAGTCTGAGTAAAAGTATTGTTGTTATCCTTGTTTACATCTGTTCGCAACACAAACTGTAACAAAGAAAAGAAAAGGTCAATTTAGGCAACAGAGACCACGTTCTCTTGACAAAAGAATGTCGGAATCAGCGGTGAGGAGATCAGAATAGTGTTGCAAAATTCTGGGAATTTTGGAAACTTTCCATGGGAGTTAATGGGAATTTACAGGAATAAATGGGAATAAACTTTGAATTTACAAAAAAGAAGACCCTTAACAGGGATATATATATATATAAGATTACACATTACGACTAAAACAACCAGATTTTATGAAAGTATACTTGAGAAAATATATATGCTGCTCCTCAATCACATGCACATACATAGCACACTGCTTACCGCAGGTGTCATGAGGCCACGTCCCCTACATGTACCGCACATTCACAGATAATTCTTGAACCCTGGACTATTGAAGCCATCGTTTTGATCCCAGAGCACAAGACTTCTGAAGGCACACAATTGAGCCTGTGAACTACATACAGTGAAGTTGAAATTAAATGTTCAATAAAATAATAAAAATTTGTTAAAGTTCTACTTACAAGTAAACTTGTTGAAATCTAATGCTTTTTTATTGTATTATTTTGAATGGGTGTCTGCCTATGACAAAGCTAACTGTTTTACTTATGTTTGGATATGATACTGATCATTAAAATTACCCTCCAATTACCAGTTAATTCCAATAAATTCCTATAATACCTTATACCTTAAGATGCGATGGTGACCACAAATGCTCACTCTGAATAAAGCAAAACAATGGTTCCTGTTCCATTTTCCTCAAAGCCCTCTCAGTTTTATCGAAGAAGAGTTAAGAACTCCTGGGACCTACACAAAAAAGGTACAATGCTTGGCAAAACAAACACCAATTTTATTTGTTTTCATTAAATGAAGTCAAGATAAAATGGTCTTACATGCACATGCTTGTGCAAAAAACCTTTAAAGAAAGTATCTTCTAACTGTTTTATCATTGTTATGGTCAAATAACCAAATTTGGCCACTTCAAGCTGGAAGTGCCTTGTATCATCTTTGAGATACTCTGGGGCATCCCCTGGGGCCCGGATGCCAGGCTGGAAACCAAGGCTCTAAAAGATGAGCCTGAAACCAATATATATATATATATATATATATATATATGTACATATTAAATTTAAATGTTATGTATAAATGTTGTAGGCCCATTATAACTTTGTTCTAAATTTTGTGTCAAGGTATGAAAATCCCCTAAAAAAAAAAAAAAAAAAAAAAAAAAAAAAAAGGTGACGACACAAATGCAGATTAAACATAAAAAGGCTCTATTTCAAACTTAAAAAGGGATCAAAAAATCCCAAAACAAATCCTTAACAAAAAGTCCAAACACAAAAACAGTCCCTAACAAAAAGCTCAAAAAATACAGAAACTACCTTCAAACTCTGGGGAACAATGGTGATCACACTGAGAACATTGAAGACGCTGAAGACATGCGCAAGGGGTGATTCAGGGAAGACGAATGACCCGACAATGAGAACATGGAACACAGAGACTAAATACACTTAGGAAAACAAGCACAGGTGAGACAGTCACACAGGTGAAAGGAATCATCATCAGAGAGACACAGAAGGGAGGGCAGGAAAACACCACAAGGAACGCAGGGATTTCAAAATAAAACAGGAAACACACGACAAGACACAACATGAACACAAACTGGGTAACTTAACAAAAACCAAGAGGCAGGGCCTTTCTGTGTTGCATGTTCTTCCCGTGCATGCGTGGGTTCTCTCCGGGCACTCCGGCTTCCTCCCACAGACCAAAAACAAGCTCATTAGGTTAATTGGTCACTCTAAATTGCCCTTTGGTATTAGTGTGAGCGTGAATGGTTGTCTGTCTCTATATGTTGCCCTGCAATCGACTGGCGACCAGTTCAGGGTGTACCCCGCCTCTCGCCCAATGACAGCTTGGATAGGCTCCAGACCCCCCCACCCCACCCCCCGCAACCCCGAAAGGGATAGTCAGTATAGAAAATTAATGAAATTAATGAATGAGTCGTTCATGTAAATCTTATTTTAAAAAAAGTCTAAGCATGAGACAGGTTCACAAGCCAAGCAGGGTCATGAGGCCCAGAACATTTGTCTTTGTTCCTCCAAAACCATAACAGTATGTCCTTCAGTCAAAGTGGACATCTGTGCAAAATTCTAACAAAATTCTGGGAGGCATTTTTATGATATTTCATACACAAGAAGGCAGTGAAAATAATGGCAACTAACCTTTGACCTATGACCTCCAAAACCAGACTAGTTCATATTTCTGTGGGAAAAGAGAGACTTGCAATGTTTGACAGGAAGCTCATCAAGCTTTCTTGAAAAACTGCCTTCAAAGGTAAGGTAATAAGAAAACCTCTTGACCTTGACCCTTGACCTACCTCTTCCAAAGTCTAATCAAGTCATCTTTGAGTCAAAGTGAACATTTGTGCAAAATCTGAAAATCTGAAAATATCTCAGAGCATTCCTGTGGTATCACATTTACAAGATCACTGATCACAAGTTTGGGTCATTCTTAAGTAAGAGTGAACATTAGAACAAAGTTTGAAAGAGATCCCTTAAGGCAAAATATGACTATTAAGCTGATTTACCTTGACCATCAACCCATGACTTCCAGAATGTAATCAGTTAATCCATGAGTCAGAGTTAAGTTCACAAAATTGAATCTAAAAGCAAGAATTGACACCAGAGTCCATATCATTGATCGGTTAATCCTCCTGGTAGATATTTATGCAAAGTTAACAAACGTGAAAACATTCCTGTGATGTTCCGTTTATTCACATTGGGCTTTCACCCATTTACTGATATGTCCTTGACCTTTAACCCATGACCTTCAAAATCCAAATACACATTTTCTGGACAAACTGGACATAAAATCTGTGCAAAGTTAGATGACAATCCCTGAGTGTTCTTGAGAGATCATGTTTACAATAGGGTGACCAGATTTTTGAGACCTCTAATTAGTGACACTTTAATTTCACTGCAAATACATTATCTACACTGTCATAAATCTACACTTGTCTTGGCATAAAGATATTTAACCATAGTTACTGTCTTTGTCTTTTGTTTATGACGAATTTGGAATAACACTTGATAATTCAGGAATACTAAATATTTGACCACACATGCTGTTTCTTTTTTATTAAAGTTTGGTTTAGGTTTTTATATTGGCCAAGTTATTTTGGGGCGTTTGTGCGAAGATTAATTATTATTAACATCCATGTAAATATGGTAACAGTAAAACACATTAAAATGATTATCTGCTATTGATTATCTATTATTCATTATAACAGTGCTTCTTACAGCCTGTACCTCCATTGGTTTTGCTGAAGTTAATATTTAATTATAGTATGTCTGCATTTCATCCATGGGGGGAATTAAAAAGGGTTATTGCAATGTTCACAACATTAGAAAAATTAATTAATGGTTTTTGAAGGGAGCTGTGCGTCACCGGAAGCTCTGTGAAAAACACAGAAATCTTTTCCCAGGCATTACGCAGCTGTTCTTGTATTAAGCTGTGCAAGCCAAATGTCACTGCACACTGAGAATGAGTGACACATACACAGACAAATCGGCAATGAGCTTTAGCATGCAATGAATTTAGAATGTTTTTATTGGCTCAATCAGCGACAGATCTTGTAACAACACTGACTGACATATACAGTATATAGACAAATCCATGTTGCAAGCATGGTGAAATGTTTTGGTATATTATGTCAGTTGGTTTGGAAGGGAAAAGGAACATTCCCAAATCCGGACATATTTTTGTTTTTTGGATATTTGTGGGGACACAAGACACAGGCCTGAAAACAAGATGGTCCTGACTTAAATCGGAACAACTTGTCCCCCTAGTTTACAAGCCATTGATGGCCTTGAGACTCCATGGCTTTGAACTTTGACCTGTGACCTCCAAAAAAAACCCTGTTTATTCTTGAATCCAGTAGGATCCATGGTCAAAGTTAAAGAAAATTCCTTTAAGACTTATTGAGATATCACATCTACTAGAATATACATGTTGCTGATGTAGAGCTAAATTTCTCATAATTAAGAAATAGTAACTAAATTTTTAAGTATTAAACTAGTTGAGGCACTCGAGGGTCTGATTAAAGTGGGAAACAAGCTTGACTTGGCACACAGTGTCTTGGAAAGGGAGCGACCCTGTTTTAGAGGCTGGAATTAAATCAAGCTGACACTCAAGGCTTTAAGGAATAGAAACCTTCTTAAGGATTTGGCATGCTGTTGTCTGAGATTATGCTAGGCGTTAGTACTGAGTTGAAGACCCTTGTATAACAGTTGGACTCTCACAAATGGAATGACAATTGATTTGTTGTAAGCTCAAAGTCATTATGGGAATTTAGATGCTGAAGCTTGTCTGTCCTGTGGCTTCTTGGCAGGAGTGCTCAGATCTTTTAGTGTTTTAAGATGCCACTGTCAATTAATAGGAATTCTAATAGCGCTTTAAATGTTTGACTGTAGGCCCATCTAGTTGTTGCCAACAGGACCACACACAAACAGTGATGAGTGGCCTATCTGACATGAAACAAAAGTCGTAGTAAACGGGAGGCCTTCGAATATACCTGAGATTTTGTACAGCTACCTGTACAAATACCTGAAGTTTTGTGATTAAAAAACGATTATTTTTCTATTTTCTCAACACCATGTAAATTTTAATGCTTCTGCACCACAGACATCCAAGGATCTTGTCTGTCTGTATGTCTGTCTGAATCTCAGGGTCTTCCCCTGCTTTTGAATGTGATTCTTTAGTTTTCTGCAGAATCAACTGAGTGGATTTTAGAGGTCAAGGTCATGTCATGTCATCACCCTGTGACTGTGAATGTGATCTTGTGAACAGAATACTACAAAAACACTGGAAAGGAGGTCCATGAACTTTGCAAAAATGTCCACCTTGAAAATACTGTTTGTACTTTAAAGGTCAGAGTCATGAAGCCTTGTGATCATTGTTTGCTTGTGAATATGAATTGTCTTTTAATATCACAAGATTATTTCAAGTGATTTTTCTTAAACCCCACACAAAATTCCATTCTGGTTCATGAACAAGTTGATAACGTTTTGGAAGACATGGGTGAAAGGTCAAGATAAAGTAGCCTTGTGGTCATCTTTTGCTTCTGAATACAATAATTCTATGCACAAATGTCAGTTAATATTTATGTATTTTTCAAGTGAAGGTCATGGAGATTCATTGCCAATCTTTCTGCATGTGGAATGAAATTTCTTGTAGAAACTTTCAGTGATATCAAATCATCAAACTTTGAACAATTATCCAGTCATATTCAGGACTGACAGTGGATTTTCAAGGTCATAGGTCAAGGTCATGGAGTTTAATTATTATCCCTTTCTTGTGAATATTGTCTTGTAAAAGTGATATCAGGAGTCATCACCTACATTTGTCCAAGGGACATTTTTTTCTAAATGGATGTTATGGGGGCCAGATTGTAAGTAAATGTAAATAATATAAATATTTCTGTCTTATTAAGATATAAGTATTTATTTGGTTATTTTTGCTGTATTGCATGATTGTCGGGGCCTTTGTGAGATCAGTCCCTATCACCAATACTGCCAGCCGCATGGGGAAATTTAGAAATCTTGGCTAGTTATGACTGGGGCTATCCTGGTTTTATATTTGCTAACATTGGCCAATAGTTAGATTTCTGTAAAAAAAAAAAAAAAAAGATGTAACAAGTAGTCATCCCTGATGAACTGTTTCAGCCACACTTGTTTTGGGGGTTGTTTTAGTGGTTGTAGCAAATGAACGACAAAAAAGTTCCTAAAAACCAAGCCCTCACATTTTCTAAATTCGTTAATACTCAGGGGGCCAAAGGGGAAGCTGTTGGGGGCCTCATGTGGCCCTAGAGTTGTAAGTTGATGGTCACTGGTTTAGGGCGTTTTGAGATACTTTTTTTTTTAGCATTCTCAATGAAAGGTCCTCTGAGAAAAAGAAAACCTGTCTCATGTTTCATGAGAGAAAACAAATAGTTGATGAAACATCGGTTCTCTTTTAAGCACAACAGAATGAACAGAAAAGAGGAAGAAAAACAAACCACATTTCATTATAATTCTACATTATCTTTCATTACATGTTAAACTTTACAGTGAAGTTGTGTCTTTCATGTCTGTTTTTCAAAGTTTAGGTATTTGTGAAGCAAACAAAAAAGGAAAAGTGGAATCTAATATAGAGAAGCACCGTTAAAAAGACATTAATGCAACTTGATGCCTCAAGTTAAATGACTTCTCATGAGAGAAGGATAGAAAAATAAAGGGGGCTTTGCCTAGTCACACTTAACCATGAGGTCTGCATTGGAAGCCTAGTTATTGGACTTGGGGGCAGATGCTATTTATGAGGACACACTGGACTGCAACCTGTTGTCCATTTGTGCACAAAGATATTTTTAGAAGTTGACCTGAGCTTTGTGGGGCTCACTGGCAACTGCAAGGTTGTGGACAAGTTGGCTTTGATGTGAGGACAATTGCCTTTGTCCTGAATGGCAAAGGAAATGACACAGGAAAGTATCAAGTGACTTTTCAAAACAGCTATCTATGTCTTCATTAATTAAATCAGAGTCAGAAATACTCTATTAATCCAGGAGGGAATCCTGTAGAAAGTGATAAGTTCCCCCAAAATAGTATGTTGATAGATTAAAGGTTAACTTAATGATATGTATCTCATGACAGTTATTAGTGGTGTGTTCATAGCTGCTGAAAATTCTTTCAATCATTTTCATTTTGTTTCAGTGCTTAATAGGTGACAAACATTATTGAGGCTTTACAGTGATACTCCTGTAAAACACTGCCTCAAAGGAAACCACAAAATGCAGCAAAAGACCATATGGATTTTTGGCCTCAAACAACCTCACTACTATTTTTTTTATTTTTATTTATGTATTTATTTTTTTTGCTAAAGCACACAAAATGAACTTAGACCGTCTTCTTACAATCATCTCAACAATCAGAAACGTTCACACAGTATACCATCTGCATAAACAATGAAACCCTAACAATTATTTATTCTCAAAAGTCTCCCCTGTTCTGTCCTTGCCCTTAGTATTAAAAACTTAAAAATGAAAAAAGGAAAAATTGAGAAAAAGAAAAAGTAGTGAGGGCCTTATCAGCACCACCTTTGGTTACTGCACTGTTACAAGCCAGTCAGGAAGAATCTACCACTCCTTTTAACCTCCTCTGTCTCCTCCTCACCAGACATATTTGGCAAGTTATATTTCAGTTCAAGGGCTCTGAGTGAAGGATCATCTATAAGCATCTACCAGACTCAAGGACATACAAAGGATGTTTTTCCCATTGCATGTGGTCTTCAGACTAATTTTTACAACCATGAAAATGTAGGTGCTATATGTCAGGGCATCATCATTAGGAAGGCCCAAACAATAAAGTCATAGTTTCTGTTAAACTACGAGAAACAATAGTATTATGGTGGTCTAATAAAGCAGGTCAGAGTTTCATGTGCAATCTTTCATTTCAGTTCCGTTTCAAGCATCTTTAAAGAAATATATACCCATTATACTGAAAAAAAAGTTATGAGACGATTTTCTTAATTTTCAACTGCTCAGATTTGTCATAAGCATAATTAGCTTGAGGCATGACCATAGAAAGGCAATGAACTTTACCACCTAAAAGTGTAAAAGCAACTGAAATCTGCTGGTACATTTTGCTGTGAGAGACTGACGTACAATAATGGGCCTTGTGTGCATAACATACTCTGTACTCAAGGTGACATAGCACATTAACAGTTGAGTCAACTGTAGTAATCTGTGAGCTTCAAGAAAGAATATGCCAAAAGATTAATTTAAAGGAGGAAGGAATTATTCAGCAGTGTTTAGAAAAGTAGTGAACTACAGACTAATCAACCAATTCCTCAGCTTTGAACTACTTATTAAATGTAACCACACCAAAGCTTCCGTCAAACAAGCTGCCTAAAAAAAACACTGAGGACCTTTGACAGCATGTTTGACACATACTATTCAGGCTAGCTGAAAACTGCTGAGGACCTTTGACCAAACTTGAATGCCTTGTACGCAGCACATGCTTTCACAGTGGTCTACCTATCTATTGAAGTCACATGGATGACCTTCCCCAAGGTCATTTTCTCTTTTTGGGAAGAAAGGTTAGAAAAACATAAATCTCCAAAAACATTTTTACTGAGACATTAAAGCTAAAAATATATTAAAAGAGAAAAGAAAGTTACACTTTTATTGCAAACTTTGATTTTAAGTGCTGATAATACAGACAGACTTTTCATCCATGGTGCTTTTTTCATGTCTGGAATTTCTAACATCTTGTTTATTGGCACTGGACTTATTTTGAGTCTTATCCCTGCCTAGATGGCAACTGTTCGTCTGCTCCATTCCAAGGCGATATGTAATCCCTCCTCAGCTTTTATGGAATGGCGCTCAGCCTCAATTTTATTTCAGACATCTGAGATGTGTGGTTGTTCTGCAACCATATACCAGTGACATTTATGTGCTTCTCCAAAATGGTCAGTGTCTTCCACAATACACTGTTGGGAGATTACTAAAAGTAAAGTGAAGTCCATTAAGAGTATTACATTTACTGACTGGAACAAGGAGCTGACAGTTCTTTCAGTTAGTGCACAGATTTCAAGGTGTTCCAACCTTTAAAATATAATTTATTATGTCTTAAATTAATAACATACTAAGCCAATTACTATGTGATACTAGATTTTTTACACTGTGAAGAGGCTTTATGAAAATGATAATTGATTATAATAATTACAGAGAAATGAATCATACATTTAAGACCTAAAAGAAATCTGGGCTATTAATCCATCTGGGCAAAAAAATAATCATATACCTGGGACACTGAACAGACAGACACTGACAACAAGTCCTGCAAAAGGACACCAATGACATTTGGACCCCAGTCCACAAAAAGTGGGGGTTGGGGGAGTGTCATCTGTAATAATGATTTTAAACCTTCTTATGCAAAACATTACATTGTACCAAAAAAAAATCTCTTAGTTCATAATGTGTTATATTTTACTTTAAATTCAACAGTAACAACAACATTATTCTTGTCATGGGTTGTATGACAAATTGTTTTTAGGTCGTTTGTTAGAAAAAAAAATATTTATATATATAATAAGTAGAAAATACTGTCTAAGGAACAGTTTATTTTGACAGGTAGTTTAAATTAAAGCTGCTTAAACTATGTATTTGGTTCATTCAAGTTTAGTGCAGGGAAAAATACCTTCTGAAACAAATGTGTGTACAAGGCCATATCAATCAATGTAAATGTCAATGTCACAGGCTTAGCAGCAACATGACAAGAATGCATGACCAAACTGAGCAGGGCACACCTACTGAGGAGACAGTCCCTCGTGTATAAAAGAGGGGGGTTTGGACACTTTCAATAACTGGTAGGCTTCCAGCTCAGGTATGTGCATCCACTTTAATTCATCAATATTGTGTAAGTTAGTTATTCTTTTATTTAATACCTAAAACATTTTTTACAGGACTACCTTTATTTTAAGATATTATTGCCAGGTCTTCCTTAAGAACGATGACATATAACTAAAAGAATTCAAAGTAGTAGTGTGTTTATTTTTTCCTTACCTTGTTTTTCTGTACATGTACAAAGCAAAAGTCATGCAAGTAATAGTTAATGATAACCATGTTTTTTTTTAAATGAATTGATTTCTCTGTTGAAATATGGACTCATGCTTAGTTATTTTCAACAGGATAAAAAACAGGCCTGACAGTATTTCATCTATTGTCGGGACAGGTGAAGGTATATATTTTTTTCCTTTATGTGATAACCCTACATTAAAAACACTTTCATCTCTCTACTACCAATGTGGTTACAAAGAGCATAACAATAATCAGAGAACATTATTTTTACGTCTGACCTCTTTGTATTTTCAGCCCTTTAAGGTGCCATCATGAGCACAGACGCAGAGATGGAGGCCTATGGGCCTGCAGCCATATACCTGCGAAAACCAGAGAAGGAGAGGATTGAGGCACAGAGTGCTCCATTTGATGCAAAAACAGCCTACTTTGTGGTTGATGCAGATGATATGTATGTTAAGGGGAAACTGGTTAAACGAGAGGGTGGCAAAGCCACTGTTGAGACATTGGCGGGAAAGGTAATAATAACTTGAATTAGACTCATATATAACAAAAGAGATAAAATTATTCTCTCAGCAATAACGTATGAGAACTATAGAACATTCTGACTGTCTTTATCATATTTAATTGCATTTTTTTCTTTCTTGTATATTATCTAGACTGTCACTGTTAAGGAGGATGACATCCATCCCATGAATCCTCCAAAGTTCGATAAAATTGAGGACATGGCCATGATGACCCACCTCAATGAGCCTGCTGTGCTGTATAACCTCAAAGAGCGTTTTGCATCATGGATGATCTATGTAAACCTAAATCTTAAAAATGTGGTGTCTTACTGCTGCTGCTGTTGTAAACTATGAGGAACAAATCTAAGAACGTGTTTTTTTTCCTATGCCACAGACCTACTCTGGGTTGTTCTGTGTTGTCGTGAATCCATACAAGTGGCTTCCTGTATACGATGCTCAGGTTGTTGTGGCATACAGAGGCAAGAAGAGAATTGAGGCTCCACCCCACATCTTCTCCATCTCTGACAATGCCTATCAGTTCATGCTCACAGGTAAGATTTAAGTAACCAAAAAGTTTGCTAAAAAGACAAGCACAGACAAAACAAACAGTTTAAGTTTGGTTTATATGCCTACATTTCAGATCGTGAGAACCAGTCTATTCTTATTACGTAAGTTTAACACATTTTGTAAAGACAGTTTTGTAGTAAATTCACAACTTCTTATCAAAATAAGTAAATGTGTTTTTTTTTATTTCCAAAGTGGAGAATCTGGTGCAGGAAAGACTGTCAACACCAAGCGTGTCATCCAGTACTTTGCAACAATTGCAGTGGCTGGATCAAAGAAACAAGAGGGTCAAAGTGGAAAAATGCAGGTAAAATATTTCAGGTAAAAATATTCTCAGTTGCTGAATGATTTAAGAAATATTTACAGCTTTAAAATTTCTTTGTGCAGGGCTCACTTGAGGATCAAATCATTGCAGCCAACCCTCTGTTGGAGGCCTATGGTAATGCCAAGACTGTGAGGAATGACAACTCCTCTCGTTTTGTAAGTTGAAATCAGATGTACCTCCAAAAAACCTTAGCATTTTTTATCTTGCCTCAAACTGACCTTTTTTTGTTTTTCTTAAGGGTAAATTCATCAGAATCCACTTTGGCTCTACAGGCAAGCTGGCCTCAGCCGATATTGAAACCTGTAAGTTCTACTTTCCGTACAAGTACCAACAATGTTCACAGTAATTTAACATATCAGTTACTTTATTATACTCTTTTTGTTTTACTTATACTCTTAGATCTGCTGGAGAAGTCCCGTGTAACTTTCCAGTTGTCTGCTGAGAGGAGCTACCATATCTTCTATCAGCTCATGACTGGCCACAAACCTGAGCTCCTGGGTATGTTACTACACACCTTAAGATAATTTGGGGGAAAAAAGAGTGGCACTTAAGATTTACATTACCCCTAATTCCTTCCAGAGGCTCTTCTGATCACCACCAACCCCTATGACTACCCAATGATCAGCCAGGGTGAAATCACAGTCAAGAGCATCAATGATATTGAGGAGTTCATTGCAACAGATGTAAGTTCATATTTTATATTCAAATTACCAGCAAATAAATGACAAAACACATCATTTCTTTCTAAGCCTTTATTTTGCATTAATTACAGACTGCAATTGACATCTTGGGCTTCAGTGGTGATGAAAAGATTGCCATCTACAAGCTGACTGGTGCTGTCATGCATCATGGTAACATGAAATTCAAGCAGAAGCAGCGTGAGGAGCAGGCTGAGCCAGACGGCACTGAGGGTAATTTTAATGTAATGCACATCATAATACATTAAACTTTTAAAAGAAAGTGAGTCATAAGACCCTCAATCTCAACACTTGTTTGCATAAACTTACATTCCAGAGAGATTTATGAATTAATCACAATTCCACAAAGGAGTGTGTATTTAGTGAGTATCATAATGTAACAATTGTTCATAGAGCTTTAAAGAAAACATTTAGTTTTGTTAAAATTTCCGTTGCATCAATCTAGAGGAAAAAACACATATTACTTTCAGAAACTTCTAAATGATACAGTATTTTTGACTGATTAATTTTGTATATAAAAGAAATAGATAGAGATATACTTCAAGGAATGACCAAAAAGAGCATCCTCTCAGAGAAAACATCTGCTCTACATACATCAAAGTTTCAACAGTGCTTTGAATGAGTCTATTTCTTTATAGTCAATATTCTTTCCTCGCTGTGTTACCATGGGTTGTAAACTCTGGTGCATTTCTTTCTTTAAATCAATCTCTCCCCCCTCTCCCCACCCCCAATAACTAGTGGCTGATAAAATCGCCTACCTCATGGGCCTGAACTCAGCTGACATGCTCAAAGCTCTGTGCTACCCAAGAGTCAAGGTCGGAAATGAGATGGTGACCAAAGGTCAGACCGTGCCACAGGTAAATAAGCAAATATTTGTTTAAAATAAGACATGCAATTCTATTGGAATCAATTCTTGGAAAGCTTTTAACAGACATCTTTGATAATAGGTCAACAATGCTGTCAGCGCTCTCTGCAAGTCAGTCTATGAGAAGATGTTCTTGTGGATGGTTATCCGTATCAATGAGATGCTGGACACAAAGCAGCCAAGACAGTTCTTCATTGGCGTCTTGGATATTGCTGGCTTTGAGATCTTTGATGTGAGTTATTTGAAAATGTTACCCCCCACCCCCCCCCACCCCCATTATATTATTGCAATCATTTTACCTTGGGAATGACTATATTTCCACATTAAATTTACAGTTCAACAGCTTGGAGCAGCTTTGCATTAACTTCACCAACGAGAAACTGCAACAGTTTTTCAACCACCACATGTTTGTCCTGGAGCAAGAGGAGTACAAGAAAGAAGGCATTGACTGGGAGTTCATCGACTTTGGTATGGACTTGGCTGCCTGCATTGAGCTTATTGAGAAGGTAAGTAACTTCTCTGGCAGAGACAAATTGTTGATTCCCATACAAATGTAAACTTTTTAACATAATTTATAAAACCTTTGCAGCCAATGGGCATCTTTTCCATCCTTGAAGAGGAGTGCATGTTCCCTAAGGCTACAGACACTTCTTTCAAGAACAAGCTGCATGACCAGCATCTTGGCAAATCCAAGGCCTTTGAGAAGCCAAAACCAGCAAAGGGCAAGGCTGAGGCTCACTTCTCCCTGGTTCACTATGCTGGTACAGTGGATTACAACATCAGTGGCTGGCTGGACAAGAACAAGGACCCCCTGAATGACTCAGTTGTTCAGCTCTACCAGAAATCTTCTAACAAACTGCTGTCCATGCTTTATGCAACCCATGCTTCAGCTGATGGTAGGTAGCCAATGCTTTGACACGTGTGATAGTTTGGTATTTCTTTAATCAAAACCATTTAGTTTCCTTTTAGGACTGAACCTGAACAAAGGGGTTCATGGTTTTATGGACTTTTTAAACAGATGCCGCTGGTGGTGGTAAGAAGGGTGGTGGTGGAAAGAAGAAGGGTGGTTCCTTCCAGACTGTGTCTGCTCTTTTCAGGGTAAGTTTGAGGATTTAAATGTGTGATTTTATAAATTCTAATTATTCATGACTGATGCAGACCTTTAAAAGATACCCCCCCCCCCCCCCCCCCCCCCCCCCCCCCCTCTTTAGGAGAACTTGGGCAAGCTGATGACTAACTTGAGGAGCACTCACCCTCACTTTGTGCGCTGCTTGATTCCAAATGAAACTAAGACCCCAGGTTTGACATATTGACAAAGTCGTCTTTGTTTTCTGTATGTTCATCACAATTTTCAACTTTTTGCTTTTACCCTGACTTATTGTTCTATGTGCAGGTCTTATGGAGAACTTCTTGGTCATCCACCAGCTGAGATGTAATGGAGTGCTGGAGGGCATCAGAATCTGCAGAAAGGGCTTCCCCAGCAGAATCCTCTATGGTGACTTTAAGCAGAGGTCATTTCTCAGGGTGTGTGCACCACGTTATGATGTTCAGTACAGAATGATGAACTGAGTGAAAGTGACAATGTAAAATTGTCTTGTAGATACAAAGTATTGAATGCCAGTGTCATCCCTGAGGGACAGTTCATTGACAACAAGAAAGCTTCAGAGAAGCTCCTCGGCTCCATTGATGTGGACCACACTCAGTACAAGTTTGGACACACAAAGGTTCATTTCCTCGAATGACGTTACTTCTGTAGTAGTTGTGTTGTGCAAAAAGTAGCTGAAGGTTAATTTCTGATATTTTTACATCATAGGTGTTCTTCAAAGCTGGTCTGCTGGGTACCCTGGAGGAGATGAGAGATGAGAAACTGGCTGAGCTGGTGACCATGACTCAGGCTCTCTGCAGAGGTTACCTCATGCGAAAAGAGTTTGTTAAGATGATGGAGAGGAGGTAGGTTTATTATAATGTACATTTAAAATGACTGCAATTTGTCTCAACTTTTCTGAGGTTTGTGATTGTTTATTATCACTTTTGTTAAGATTATGGGGTAGAGGTATGATTCCCACTCACAGTGCCTGATTGTCTCCAGGATTATGAATATGTATGTGTTCATAAGTATATGAAATTAAGTTCCTGATTGGTCCACCTTAAAATTTCATGTTGTTAGAGATGCAATCTTCACGATCCAGTACAACATCCGATCCTTTATGAATGTGAAGAACTGGCCATGGATGCATCTGTACTTTAAGATCAAGCCTCTTCTCAAGAGTGCTGAGACTGAGAAGGAGCTTGCTCAGATGAAGGAGAATTATGGCAAGATGCAAACAGACCTGGCCACTGCACTCTCCAAGAAGAAGGAACTGGAGGAGAAGATGGTAGCCCTGCTGCAGGAAAAGAATGACCTGCAGCTTCAAGTAGCAGCTGTGAGTTGAACAAAGATGCAAAGACAGTATTGTTTTGTTTAATGAAAACATACAGCCATACCTCTTTACTGGCGCGAACTGCTTTCTTTTAATGCGTCCTCAAATGTTTTTTTAAGTTTTTTGTCTAAAAAATATGTAATGTTTAAAATGTAGGAAACCGAGAACCTCTCTGATGCTGAGGAGAGGTGTGAGGGCCTCATCAAGAGCAAGATTCAGCTTGAGGCCAAACTCAAAGAGACAACAGAGAGACTGGAGGATGAAGAGGAAATGAATGCTGAGCTGACAGCCAAGAAGAGGAAACTGGAGGATGAATGCTCTGAGCTGAAGAAAGACATTGATGACTTGGAGCTCACCTTGGCTAAAGTGGAGAAAGAGA